>RPOG01004827.1:0-19576 GCA_008086565.1 Thalassoma bifasciatum
TGTGTGTGTGTGTATATGTGTGTGTGTGTATGTGTGTGTGTGTGTGTGTGTGTGTGTGTGTGTGTGTGTGTGTCCACAGAGAGCCTGTGGGTTTGTCAGTTTTCTCTGACGATGAGACTGATCTGATCAGGGAGCTACAGACCATGTGCTCCAGCAAATCTGAGCCTGACATCAGCAAGGTAACACACACACTCACACACACACACACACACACACACACACACTCACACCCCTTCATCATCATCATCATCATCACTGTTCAGCTCCTCTCTGACCCTGAGGCTGTTTCCATGAACCTGCAGATTTTCAGATTCACCTTTAGATTTTTCCTCTAAACTCTCCTGTCACTAACATGCTCTCTCTCTCTCTCTCCCTCTCTCTCTCTCTCTCTCTCTCTCTCCTCAGATTTCTCGAGCCAAAGACGACCTGATCCTCTTCTCTCCGACTGAAGCCACGTCCGTCTGTACGACCACGAGCCAGGAGCAGGAAACCGGCGTCCAGCAGCGAGCGCAGGCGGTGAGAAGAGAGCGAGCAGCAGGAAACTCAGAAACTGATCTTTAAAGTCACAGTGACGTTAGAAACTCTCAGAGGAAACGCTTTTTCAGAAAAACAGTTTTTAACGACTTTCTCTGCAGAATCTGTGATGTGATCTATGAGTGATGTCACAGAGAAATGATGATGTCACAGCGAAATGATGATGTCACAGAAATGATGATGTCACAGAGAAATGATGATGTCACAGAAATGATGATGTCATAGAGAAATGATGATGTCAGAGGTGAAAGGATGTTTGGTTGGAGACTTGGAGTCACGTGTTTCCGACAATATCACCGTGACCTCACCGTGACCTCACCGTGACCTCACTGTGACCTTGTGTTACCTCATTGTGACATGTTGTTGGTCATGTTTTGGTGAGGTAATTGTGGGTTAGTTTGGGTAAGTTTTGGTTTGGTTAGTGTCAGTTAGTTTAGTTTAGTTTCGATGGGAACAGGAAGTTTTTGTAACAGAGATTAAAAAAGAAAAAGTTCTGATCGGTTCGTTCTTTCATGATCTGACCTGAACTTTTTTCTCCGTCTTTGTTCAGAGCCTCCAGTCCGTCCGTGGCTCCTCCCACGCCGCCGTCCAGAGCAGCGAGCGGCGTTCAGGCCCTCGTGCCAAATCGCAGCTCCCAGTCCCCAGCAGCAGGGGGCAGCAGACCCGAGCTCCTCTAACCGCCGCCGCCGCCAGCAGCAACAACAACAACAGCAGCAGCAGCAGCATCATCCGTAACCAGACGCCGCCCGGGCGCCGCAGATCCACCACGAACAACAGCAGCAGAACAAAGCAGCCGCCGCCAGCAACCGGCAACAACAACTACCGCAACCACATCAACGACAACAACCAATCACACGAGGAGATCTGGATCCTCCACAGAGATCTGCATGAAAACAACAACAACAAATAATAATCCCCTCAGACTCCATTTCCCATGATCCCGCTGTGAACGCCCCTCCATGATGTAAAGACTCTGACGACCTTTGACCTTAGTATTTGTACTTGTTATCTGTACTCGTTACACTGTACTACAGTCGTGTACTTGGGGACCATAGTTTTATTCTATTACAGTATTTGAAGTATTTGATGCTTTAGTTTTGGTGAAATGAGGGAAAAACGGACGCTAACAAAAACGCAGCAGCAGCAGCGGGTTACTTTCCCGTCGCCTTATTCCATCGCCGTGGCGTCAAAGAGACGACGAAGACGACGACGATGAAGAAAGTTTAAACTGCCTCAGAAACAGGATCAGAGTTTCTGAGAGTTACAGAGAAATACTGTGATTTACCTGGGATAAGGCCACTGAGAGTAACCACAGGTGTGACCTCAGGGGTGTGACCTCACGGGTGTGACCTCAGGGGTGTGACCTCACGGGTGTGACCTTGTAGGGTGTGACCTTGTAGGGTGTGACCTCACAGGTGTGACCTCACGGGTGTGACCTCACAGGTGTGACCTCAAGGGTGTGACCTCACAGGTGTGACCTCAGGGGTGTGACCTCACGGGTGTGACCTTGTAGGGTGTGACCTCACAGGTGTGACCTCAGGGGTGTGACCTCACAGGTGTGACCTTGTAGGGTGTGACCTCACAGGTGTGACCTCACGGGTGTGACCTCACAGGTGTGACCTCACAGGTGTGACCTCACAAGTGTGACCTCACAGGTGTGACCTCAGGGGTGTGACCTCACAGGTGTGACCTCACAGGTGTGACCTCAGGGGTGTGACCTCACAGGTGTGACCTCACGGGTGTGACCTCACGGGTGTGAGTGGTGTTTTTGGATCAAAGCAGGACGAAGAGCAGGTTTTATTTTGTTTTTTGTTGTTTTTGCTATTCAGTATTTTGAGATATTCAAGTGTTTAATCTTTAAGTAGTTGCCAGGTTGGTTTAAATACTGTCTAAATTAATCAGGGTTTTACCAAATCTATGTGTAAATAAGAAGAGTTCGTGGTTTAAAGCTCTATCATAGATCGTGTACGTGGTCATGACGCTTGTACAGTGAAGATGAAACTTAAAGAGAAACTGCTGAAAAAAACTAACTGTACATAATGTTTGTAAAACCAGTTTGTTTCTGAAGCCGTCACTTGTTTCAGAGCGACGGCGCCGTGGCAATAAGTTCATGAGGCGTTTACACACACACACACACACACACACACACACACACACACACACACACGAGCAGGTGGATGTCCTGGATCAGCTGTAAGCCATAAGAAAATCCTTCAGATCCATCTCTCTCTCTCTCTCTCTCTCTCTCTTNCGTGTGTGTGTGTGTGTGCGTGTGTGTGTGTGTGTGTGTGTGCCCCCCCCTCAGAGCCGTGTGTCCTGGACCTCGTCCTCTGCTTCCTCGGGCAGGGATGAGATCTTGGCGGCGGGCGGCGGCGCCCTCTTGCTGGAGTTGAGGCGGTGCAGGTTGGGGAAGAGGCGGAGCTTATCTGCCGGGCTCATGGCCTGTTTCAGGTGACTCGTCTCGTTCAGAAGCTTCTGGATGCTGTCGTAGCTTTTCATGGAGCTGCCCTCGATCATCTGACCACAGAGAGAGAAACATGACAATGATCCAAAACACAAGTGGACCTGCCATTGGCTACAGCAGAATAAAGGGAAGGTTCTGGAGTGGCCATCTCAGTCTCCTGACCTCTTATAGTAACTCGGTGAGACCCCTCTAGAGTTTGGACGTCAAGTACGTTCTGTCTCGTTCTTAAATGTCCTTGACCTCCGAAAAACGGTTCTTCTTACCAGTCAAAATGGTAGACTCTTTTATTTGACCCTCATCCACAACCAGCACAAAGACTTCAAGCTGTCACTGATGTTAAAGGGGGAAATACACGCTGTTAAGACCTGGGGGAGGGAAACTTTTCATCAGGCTCATTCTGGAAGTTTCTGTTGTTGGTTTAAAAAGAGTAAACACAGTTGTTTGTTCATAAACGTCTTCACCAACCACGAACCATGAGAGACAGAAAAGTTTTTGTTTTCATTCATATTCTCTGGAAAAAGGACGAGAAAACATAAATTCAAGAGACGACCAAGAGTGTTCAGATACAAACGTGGAGGGAGAGGATCTGCAGAGTTTTACAGACAGAGGAACAAAGAGGAACAAAGAGGAACAAAGAAGAACAAAGAGGAACAAAATGGAACAAAAAGGATGTTTCTGCTGATTTCTTATTTTCACTTGTGTCTGAGTTTGACTGGTCTTTCCTGACTGTGAGGTCGTCTCCGAGGTGAGACACAAGTCTGTCTTAGTGACACGTCGGTCTTTTCCGGACAAAGTCCCAAAAGGAGTCCTGGACATTCCACGACATTGTGTGTGTGTGTGTGTGTGTGTGTGTGTGTGTGTGTGTCACAAACACATAATCTCCATCATCATCAAAGCTTCTCTCTCTCTCTCCTCAAACTTCAGCAGTTTAAATTCTGTGGAGGCGAAAAAAACATGGGAAAAAAAACAGGAAAACAGGAGAAAACTGGTTCATTACAGGCTCCACACTCACACACACTCACACACACTCACACACACACTCACACACTCTCTCACACACTCTCACACACACACACACACACACACACACTCTCACACACACACTCACACACTCACACATACACACACACTCTTACATAGGGTCCAGGTACACACACACTCTTACATAGGGTCCAGGTACACACACACTCTTACATAGGGTCCAGGTACACACACACTCTTACATAGGGTCCAGGTACACACACACTCTTACATAGGGTCCAGGTACACACACACTCTTACATAGGGTCCAGGTANTAAAAACGTTTATAACTTCACCTCCTCTGTGTCTGACTGTAGATGATGTAAAACGTTTATAACTTCACCTCCTCTGTGTCTGACTGTAGATGATGTAAAAACGTTTATAACTTCACCTCCTCTGTGTCTGACTGTAATGATTTAAAAACGTTTATAACTTCACCTCCTCTGTGTCTGACTGTAGATGTTAATGATATAAAAACGTTTATAACTTCACCTCCTCTGTGTCTGACTGTAATGATTTAAAAACGTTTATAACTTCACCTCCTCTGTGTCTGACTGTAATGATGTAAAAACGTTTATAACTTCACCTCCTCTGTGTCTGACTGTAATGATTTAAAAACGTTTATAACTTCACCTCCTCTGTGTCTGACTGTAATGATTTAAAAACGTTTATAACTTCACCTCCTCTGTGTCTGACTGTAAAGATTTAAAAACGTCTATAACTTCACCTCCTCTGCGACCCTCCACAGCTCCTCGTCGCTGTGACGACCGTGAGGATCCAGGTTCATGCGGAAAGTTCCAGTCAGAATAAAAACTCTCTGTTCAGACACAGAACAACAGGAAACGTTCAGCTTCACACACTTTTCTCTGAGTTTCTCTGAGTTTTCTCTGAGTTTTCTCTGAGTTTATCTGTGTTTTGTGTTTTGTGTGTTTTGTGTGTTTTCTGNATGATTTAAAAACGTTTATAACTTCACCTCCTCTGTGTCTGACTGTAATGATTTAAAAACGTTTATAACTTCACCTCCTCTGTGTCTGACTGTAATGATTTAAAAACGTTTATAACTTCACCTCCTCTGTGTCTGACTGTAGATGATTTAAAAACGTTTATAACTTCACCTCCTCTGTGTCTGACTGTAATGATGTAAAAACGTTTATAACTTCACCTCCTCTGTGTCTGACTGTAGATGATTTCAAAACGTTTATAACTTCACCTCCTCTGCGACCCTCCACAGCTCCTCGTCGCTGTGACGACCGTGAGGATCCAGGTTCATGCGGAAAGTTCCAGTCAGAATAAAAACTCTCTGTTCAGACACAGAACAACAGGAAACTTTCAGCTTCACACACTTTTCTCTGAGTTTTCTCTGAGTTTTCTCTGAGTTGTCTCAGAGTTTATCTCTGTTTTCTGTGTGTTGTGTGTGTTTTCTGCTCCGTACCTGAGGCACGACTCCAAACGCCTTCCTCCAGGTGTGCAGGGACACGCTGCTCCAGGAAACACCATCAACCAGGATTTCTCCATCAGTGGAGGCCAGACGCAGCAGAGCGGAGAGCAGCGTACTTTTACCTGAACCTGTACGACCCAGCAGGCCGATCTGCACACACACACACACACACACACACACACACACACACACACACACACACACACACACACACACACTTAAAGCAGGTGTTGGTGTAGAAGCAGAAACAGAAAGATCTAAACTTAAACTAAAACCTGAGAATAAATGAAAACAGATTTAATCCAGACTCAGAATCATCACAGAAACAAACGTCTGTTTTTTTCACTTTAAAGGAAAATTCTGGTCTTTTTATATTCAAACTGATTTTTGAATTATTCAATTATATCTGAGAGTTTGGCTTCAGAAGATTATTAAACTCAAACCTGCAACAGATTAAAGTCTGATAATAATTAAAGTTTGTTAAAGTCTGATAATAATTAAAGTTTGTCTGAAACCATGGGGGGGCCCGTGGCTCAGTGGCAGAGTCTTTGCCTCGTGATCAGGGTGTCGAGGGTTCGAATCCTACTTCCTCAGCCACATGTCAAAGTGTCCATGAGTAAAACACTGAACCCTCAGTGACTAACCCTAACTAAACCTGAACCCTCAGTGATGAGTGATGATCCTCAGAAACAGCTGATCACTGCAGGTTCAGACTAAACAGTCAGCAAAAAGGAAAATGTGGAATCGTAAAGTGAGTGAACACATGTGTAACAGTTCCTGTATCTGTCAGTTAAACTTTTCTGACTGATACATCTGTTCATCTTTACATCTATAAACTTTTAAATCTGTTCATCTTTACATTTATAAATCTAAAAACTTTTAATCTGTTTATCTGAGTGAGAACACTGTTCAACATCAGTGAGTTTGTTTCTTTTCTAATTGGTCAGTTCTGTCCCACAGCAGTTTGTAAACAAAGTTAAACCAAAGTTAAACCAAAGTTAAACCAAAGTTAAACCAAAGTTTTACCAAAGTTAAATCAAAGTTAAATCAAAGTCAAATCAAAGTTAAATCAAAGTCAAATCAAAGTCAAATCAAAGTCAAATCAAAGTCAAATCAAAGTCAAATCAAAGTTTTACTGAAGTTAAACCAAAGTCAAATCAAAGTTTTACTGAAGTTAAACCAAAGTTAAATCAAAGTTAAATCAAACTTAACCCAAAGTTTTACCAAAGTTAACCCCCCCCTCAGCTGTGACTCACGCTCTGCCCCCCCTCCACAGAGAAGGAGATGTCGTTGAGGACCGAGCGCCCCCCCTCGGTGTATTTGACCGTCAGA
Organism: Thalassoma bifasciatum; assembly: GCA_008086565.1. Taxonomy (NCBI): domain Eukaryota; kingdom Metazoa; phylum Chordata; class Actinopteri; order Labriformes; family Labridae; genus Thalassoma; species Thalassoma bifasciatum. The sequence continues at coordinate 6,790 of RPOG01004827.1, forward strand.
CCCTGAACGTCCATGCGACCTCGGTTGGGCCAGCAGTCGTGGGCGTGCGGGTTCTCGATGACCAGGTCTGGACTTTTCCCGCCAGATTTCTTTGGGCGCGGCTCCTCTGACGGGAGGTCGATGAACTTAAACACTCGGTCGACTGAACGCATCTGACGCAGAAACCAGAGAGAAAAGAGAGAGAAACGAGAGAAAAGAGAGAAACTAAACTGCAGTTTCTGTTTGGACCACATCAGTCGTTTTTATCACATCCAGAGTTTCAGCTGCATCCAGACTTTTCTGAGCTTCATCACTTCATGAGATATTGGAGCAGAAGTTACAGGAGGACGATGATTAATGTTTATTTCAGTTATTTTCCTTCAGATCATTCAGCTACATCAATAATTCTGTTATTAAACTGTCTGTGGTTAAAACACACACAGGAGATTTTTACTCTGAGTTTTTACGTCCATTTACATCAGTTTTCTCCCGTTGCTATGGTGGTTGCTATGGTGGTTGCTATGGTGGTTGCTAACTGAAGTGAGTGAACGGTCAGAGAAAGAGAGAGTGAACAGAAAAAGCTGTTTTCTTTATTCAAATATGAAATATTCTCCTGTACCAGTCCGTCCACAGTGATGCTGGTGATGACGGCCCACTGGAAGGTTCCCAGGATCAGCATGGCCAGAGCCACGATGATGCCCACCTCCCCGGGTTTGTCCTCTGAAACACACACACACACACACACACACACACAGTCGTCAGTGTCGTCCAATCACAGCTGCTCTCAGGCTCTGATGTCACAACAACACTCAGGTATTCAGCTCAGTTTCAGGCTCCATTGGAAACTAATGATCTGTGAAATGACCCTTTAATCCAGAATCAGTGTAAACACACACGGTGACGCAGCAACATGTGTGTGTGTGTGTGTGTGTGTGTGTGTGTGTGTGTGTGTGTGTGTGTGTGAGTGTGTGTGTGTGTGTGTTTCCTGTTTCTTTAATCACATACACGCTTCCTTCTGTGCGTGTGGTTTCATCCGGTGGCGGCGCTTTCTGCTCGCCGNACTTCACCTCCTCTGTGTCTGACTGTAATGATTTAAAAACGTTTATAACTTCACCTCCTCTGTGTCTGACTGTAATGATTTAAAAACGTGTATAACTTCACCTCCTCTGTGTCTGACTGTAATGATTTAAAAACGTTTATAACTTCACCTCCTCTGTGTCTGACTGTAATGATTTAAAAACGTTTATAACTTCACCTCCTCTGTGTCTGACTGTAATGATTTAAAAACGTTTATAACTTCACCTCCTCTGTGTCTGACTGTAGATGTTAATGATATAAAAACGTTTATAACTTCACCTCCTCTGTGTCTGACTGTAATGATTTAAAAACGTTTATAACTTCACCTCCTCTGTGTCTGACTGTAATGATGTAAAAACGTTTATAACTTCACCTCCTCTGTGTCTGACTGTATACTAAATTTTTGCAAATATTGAAGTGGAGGAGACACAGACTGACATTACTAAATTTTTGCAAATATTGAAGTGGAGGAGACACAGACTGACATATGATTTAAAAACGTTTATAACTTCACCTCCTCTGTGTCTGACTGTAAAGATTTAAAAACGTCTATAACTTCACCTCCTCTGCGACCCTCCACAGCTCCTCGTCGCTGTGACGACCGTGAGGATCCAGGTTCATGCGGAAAGTTCCAGTCAGAATAAAAACTCTCTGTTCAGACACAGAACAACAGGAAACGTTCAGCTTCACACACTTTTCTCTGAGTTTCTCTGAGTTTTCTCTGAGTTTTCTCTGAGTTTATCTGTGTTTTGTGTTTTGTGTGTTTTGTGTGTTTTCTGTGTTTTTTGTGTGTTGTGTGTGTTTTGTGTCTCGTACCTGTGGCACGACTCCAAACGCCTTCCTCCAGGTGTGCAGGGACACGCTGCTCCAGGAAACACCATCAACCAGGATTTCTCCATCAGTGGAGGCCAGACGCAGCAGAGCGGAGAGCAGCGTACTTTTACCTGAACCTGTACGACCCAGCAGGCCGATCTGCACACACACACACACACACACACACACACACACACACTTAAAGCAGGTGTTGGTGTAGAAGTAGAAACAGAAAGATCTAAACTTAAACCTGAGAATAAATGAAAACAGATTTAATCCAGAATCAGAATCATCACAGAAACAAACGTCTGTTATTTTCACTTTAAAGGAAAATTCTGGTCTTTTTATATTCAAACTGATTTTTGAATTATTCAAACTTTTTGACATATATCTGAGAGTTTGGCTTCAGAAGATTATTAAACTCAAACCTGCAGCAGATTAAAGTCTGATAATAATTAAAGTTTGTTAAAGTCTGATAATAATTAAAGTTTGTTAAAGTCTGAGAATAATTAAAGTTTGTTAAAGTCTGAGAATAATTAAAGTTTGTTAAAGTCTGATAATAATTTAAGTTTGATGAAGTGTGATAATAATTAAAGTTTGTTAAAGTCAGATAATAATTAAAGTTTGTTAAAGTCTGATAATAACTAAAGTTTGTTAAAGTCTGATAATAGTTAAAGTTTGTTAAAGTCTGATAATAACTAAAGTTTGTTAAAGTCTGAGAATAATTAAAGTTTGATGAAGTGTGATAATAATTAAAGTTTGTTAAAGTCAGATAATAATTAAAGTTTGTTAAAGTCTGATAACTAAAGTTTGTTAAAGTCTGAGAATAATTAAAGTTTGTTAAAGTCTGATAATAATTAAAGTTTGTCTGAAACCATGGGGGGGCCCGTGGCTCAGTGGCAGAGTCTTTGCCTCGTGATCAGGGTGTCGAGGGTTCGATTCCCACTTCCTCAGCCACATGTCAAAGTGTCCATGAGTAAAATACTGAACCCTCAGTGACTAACTCTGACTAACCCTGAACCCTCAGTGATCAGTGATGAGCCAGCTGATCACTGCAGGTTCAGACTAAAGAGTCGGCTCAAAGAAAATGTAGAATGGTAAAGTGAGTGACCAGATCTGTAAGAGTTCCTGTGTCTGTCAGTTAAACTTTTCTGACTGATACATCTGTTCATCTTTACATCTATAAACTTTTAAATCTGTTCATCTTTACATCTATAAACTTTTAAATCTGTTCATCTTTACATTTATAAATCTAAAAACTTTTAAATCTGTTTATCTGAGTGAGAACACTGTTCAACATCAGTGAGTTGGTTTCTTTTCTAATTGGTCAGTTCTGTCCCACAACAGTTTGTAAACAAAGTTAAACCAAAGTTTTACCAAAGTTAAACCAAAGTTAAACCAAAGTTTTACCAAAGTTAAACCAAAGTTAAACCAAAGTTTTACCAAAGTTTTACCAAAGTAAACCCCCCCTCAGCTGTGACTCACGCTCTGCCCCCCCTCCACAGAGAAGGAGATGTCGTTGAGGACTGAGCGCCCCCCCTCGGTGTATTTGACCGTCAGACCCTGAACGTCCATGCGACCTCGGTTGGGCCAGCAGTCGTGGGCGTGCGGGTTCTCGATGACCAGGTCTGGACTTTTCCCGCCAGATTTCTTTGGGCGCGGCTCCTCTGACGGGAGGTCGATGAACTTAAACACTCGGTCGACTGAACGCATCTGACGCAGAAACCAGAGAGAAAAGAGAGAGAGAGAGAAACGAGAGAAACGAGAGAAAAGAGAGAGAAACTAAAGCTGCAGTTTCTGTTTGGACCAGATCAGTCGTTTTTATCACATCCAGAGTTTCACCTGCACCCAGACTTTTCTGAGCTTCATCACTTCATGAGATATTGGAGCAGAAGTTACAGGAGGACGATGATTAATGTTTATTTCTGTTATTTTCCTTCATATCATTCAGCTACATCAATAATTCAGTTATTAAACTGTCTATGGTTAAAACACACACAGGAGATTTTTACTCTGAGTTTTTACGTCCATTTACATCAGTTTTCTCCCGTTGCTATGGTGGTTGCTATGGTGGTTGCTATGGTGGTTGCTAACTGAAGTGAGTGAACGGTCAGAGAAAGAGAGAATGAACAGAAAAACCAGTTTTCTTTATTCAAATATGAAATATTCTCCTGTACCAGTCCGTCCACGGTGATGCTGGTGATGACGGCCCACTGGAAGGTTCCCAGGATCAGCATGGCCAGAGCCACGATGATGCCCACCTCCCCGGGTTTGTCCTCTGAAACACACACACACACACACACACACACACACACACACACACACAGTCGTCAGTGTCGTCCAATCACAGCTGCTCTCAGGCTCTGATGTCACAACAACACTCAGGTATTCAGCTCAGTTTCAGGCTCCATTGGAAACGAATGATCTGTGAAATGACCCTTTAATCCAGAATCAGTGTAAACACACACGGTGACGCAGCAACATGTGTGTGTGTGTGTGTGTGTGTTTGTGTGTGTGTGTGTGTGTGTGTGTGTGTGTGAGTGTGTGTGTGTGTGTGTTTCCTGTTTCTTTAATCACATACACGCTTCCTTCTGTGCGTGTGGTTTCATCCGGTGGCGGCGCTTTCTGCTCGCCGTGCTGTGATCCTGATATCTGACTCTGAACGCTGGCGCTCACAGATAAGACGGAGGCTTCTCCACGCCGCCGCTGTGAGGCCGCCGCTGCCGCCATGACGCTGTGAGGCTGAATAATAAAGTCTTTACTGACTCATGTGTGAGGTTCACGCTGTTCTTTCCTCTCTTCCTCTGTTGTGCTCAAACTCTGCAGCTGCTCTTTGGTTCCCGCCGACGCTCCACGCCATTACCCATGAGGCAGCTGTGGTCTCAGCTCATTAGGAGAAGAAAGGACGATCCCTGCGTTCATGTTTGACTTTAATCAAACTCAGTAAACAAACCAAACACTCGTGTGGTTGCGTCAGATAATGTCTGTGACCTGAAAGCTTCACTCACGGTTGGTTCCTACGGCGATGAAGGCGGCGGCGGTGAAGAAGAGCACGAAGATCATGTCACACCTGAAGAGGAACCAGCGCAGCGTGCACAGGTAGTGGAACCAGGCGGCCGTGTGCGTGTTCAGGGCTTTGTGGAAGAGCGTCTCGAAGTAGGTCTGACGGCCGAACGCTCGGATCGTCCACAAACCTTTGAGAGAGATGATGAGGTGGGAGAAGATCGGGCTGCGAGCTGCAGAACAAAAACACGAACGAGAAGGAGAGAGGAGAGAGGAGATCAGAATAAAGCTGCAGAACAAAAACACAAACGAGAACGAGAAGGAGAGAGGAGATCAGAATAAAGCTGCAGAACAAAAACACAAACGAGAACGAGAAGGAGAGAGGAGATCAGAATAAAGCTGCAGAACAAAAACACAAACGAGAAGGAGAGAGGAGATCAGAATAAAGCTGCAGAACAAAAACACAAACGAGGAGGAGGAGGAGATCAGAATAAAGCTACAGAACAAAAACACAAACGAGAGGGAGAGAGGAGATCAGAATAAAGCTACAGAACAAAAACACAAACGAGAGGGAGAGAGGAGATCAGAATAAAGCTGCAGAACAAAAACACAAACGAGAAGGAGAGAGGAGAGAGGAGATCAGAATAAAGCTGCAGAACAAAAACACAAACAAGAAGGAGAGAGAGATCAGAATAAAGCTGCAGAACAAAAACACAAACGAGAAGGAGAGAGGAGATCAGAATAAAGCTGCAGAACAAAAACACAAACGAGGAGGAGAGAGGAGATCAGAATAAAGCTGCAGAACAAAAACACAAACGAGAACGAGGAGGAGAGAGGAGATCAGAATAAAGCTGCAGAACAAAAACCAGGAGATTAATGAGGCAAATAATCCAAATAAAGCTGCACAGGGACAAAAACCAAGAGAGGAAATCAAAACGAAGCTGCAGGAGAACGGGAAGAGATTCACCCTCTGATGCATGAATCATGAAAGTCAGTGTCAGGATTTTTCTCTTCAGTTTTTTTATTTGTCTTAAAACATGAAAAATAGTTTTCCTTTTTCTTGTTTCAAAATATTTGTAACTGAGCATTCAACTTAAAACAGAGTGAACTTAATGTAAATATGACTCATTTTTGTTTGACTTCTTTCCTTTTTTTTGCTAATTTCATGACTAATCTGTTTTTAATGCCTTGCGAAACATTTTAACTCTCTGTCATCCATTTCAACTCAAAATAATTTATAGTTATTACGCTGTTTCACCCTTAAATGTTTGTCTATAACTTCTTTTAAAAATATATATATTTGGAAAAAAATAGAAAACATTTTTTTCAGGCTCTAAGAAGAATAAAAATATCCTGACACAGACTAATATGAATTTCCACCACATGAACCATTGAATTTAGGAGGAAATAAGTTTAAATAGGTGTTTACTGTAGTGACCACTATGACCACAGGGTTAATGAGCGAATAATCAAAATAAAGCTAAAGGAGAAGAAGAAGAAGATAAAGATTCAAATAAAGATTCAAATAAAGCTCAAAGTCTGTTTCTGATAAAGGTAAAAACTGTGAAAGAACCGGAACTCTGAGTCTGTAACAAACGCATCTAAAGATCTGATGACGACAACGACGACGACACAGACGCTTCAATGATGTCACTGACACACGTGGAAAACATTTAAGGTATGAGAGTGTGTGTGTGTGTGTGTGTGTGTGTGTGTGTGTGTGTGTGTGTGTAATGAAAACACTGACTAACACACAAACATCAGAGGCTCAGTCTGACGGTGTCTGTTTCTCCAGGATGGGGGCGAAGGAAATCCCAGCTCGTCTCTCTGACCCCGACCGGCCTCATCGCTACGGAAACATCATCACACGCCGTCATTGCCGGCTCACGCTCAGAGAGAGGGAGCGTTTAACGACCAGGACGCTCAGAGAGAGGGAGCGTTTAACGACCAGGACGCTCAGAGAAACTCACAGAGGAGGGAAATAAAGATGGTGCTGCTCTTTCATCAGTTCATCGAACAATAAAACTCAAACTTTCTCTCACTGACTCACTCTGACAGACGCCGCCAGCTCTCTGATCATTGGTGGATAATATCGTCTGTTATTTCCTCTAACTCTCTTCCTGAAACGCTCCCTCCTTTCCTCTGACCTCATCGTTTTGTTCCCGACCTTTGACCTCTTGGAGCTCGGCCATCGACCAGCTCTGCTCCTGACTCTGACTCTGACTCTGACTCGCTCTGATGGCGTTGGCGGCATCTCTCCACCTGTTTCCCTCCTGATCACACTTCAGGGTTTTCCTCACTTTTACTTTAGCACGCCGTAAACACCAGCACGCCGTAAACACCAGCACGCCGTAAACACCAGCACGCCGTAAACACCGGCACGCCGTAAACACCGGCACGCCGTAAACACCAGCACGCCGTAAACACCGGCACGCCGTAAACACCAGCACGCCGTAAACACCAGCACGCCGTAACTGAAACTGCGCTCGTGGACGCAGGTTTCCCGTTGGTCACATGGCGCCGTGTCGCAGAAACCTTCTCACCTTCGGCCTCCAGCAGTTTGAGCTGTTGTCCCGTCCGCAGGAAATATTTTCTGAGGATGACGAAGATGACGGCCAATGGGATGGCGGCGATGAAGATGTAAGGGCGCATGATGGAGACGGTGAAGATGGCGCCGGTGACGATCAGCGTCAGCTGGAGGACGGAGAGAAAAAGATTTTTTTCTGGAAGTTTGTTTGAGGGACTTTTTAAGAATCTCAGGCGTCGTTTTTCTCTTTAAACGTCTGAAATGAAACGTTGTCGTGGTCTCATTAAAAAAATCCATAAAATAAATGAGATTTTTATCGGCAGTGAATGGGGTAAAGAAACTACAGGAGCTCCAGAGGGACAGAATTAAGAGTAAAAACATTTCTTTTTTATGGTTGGACAGGTTTGTGTTTGTCAGACTGATGGTTACGAGGTGAAAACACCTGGATGAGGTCGAAGAGGACGAGCGGCAGCATGTCGTCGATCGTGGCCATGTCTTTGGTGAATCTGTTCATGATTCGACCTGAAAGGAAAAACAGACTCAGCATGAAAACGACGAGACAAAGATTTGAAACAGAGAAAATCTTTGAAAAAAATAAACCTGGGGAGGAACTGACCGGTCTTCATGGTGTTGAGCACGGCCATCGGCGCCCGTATGACGGCGCTCAGCATCTGCTCGTGCAGGCGTTTGGACACGGTCAGTAGGGTGTGCACCAGCGGCAGACCCCGGAAGAAGCCCAGCGCCAGCACGCTCTCAGAGGTCGCCACGTAGATGTAGATGATGTAATAGGCGCTGGTCGGGGTCACGATGACCGCCAGGTGCACGGGCGGCGAGGAGGCGTTGACGTGCTGCTCGTCGATGTAGTTGGGAGACGAAGGATTCGCCCCGTCCCTCCAGATCTCACTGAGGAGAGGGAAGAGGAGGAGGAAGAGGAGGAAGAGGAGGAAGAGGAGGAAGAAGAGGAGAAAGAGGAGAGTGAAAACAGAGTGAAAACCCCAAACAGCTGCTTCAGAGAGAAAAACAAAGTTCTTTTCTTACTCAGTGATGAGGAAAATCCCGATGACGGAGCCGGCGACCTGACGGCGAGCAGAGAAAAAACAAACGTTTATTTGTGCGTAAACTCAAACAGAGGCAGGCGTGAAGGTGAATCTACCTCGATGACGAAGACGAGGAGGATGAAGACGAGGACGTAGACTAAGCTCTGGTTGGTGGTGACGTAGCGCAGGTACGTGCTCCACGAGGTCGTTTCAAAGACGTTTTCACGGTCGTCTGCGAAGCATTGCTGCAGAAGAAGAAACGCTTTTATGGCTCAAACGTTTGTGGGTGTGGTCAAAGTTAAAAGGTCAGAACGTACCTCCATGTCCTCCTCGTCCACCTCCTCGCTGATGTCGTACACGCTGTCCTTGGACAGGCGGCGAGCGTAGATGTCCAGCTCTGAGGCCAGGTCGCACTGCGGCGTGATGGACAGCTTCTTCCTGAGCGACGTCTGCATCTGCTCGCGGCGTTCCTGACCCTGCGAGTGCGTGATGAAGGCCAGGACGGACTGGCGGCGCTGCCCCCCCAGGTGCTGCAGCCCGTGGTGGTACAGGTTCCCCCGGGGCAGCACCTCCTCCACCTGGTCGTCCTCGGGGACCACGGAGAACCGCCGCTCCTCGCGGCCCCCGTCCTCGCTCTGGGCGCCGCCGCTGGTCTGCTGCGAGTTCCCGATGAAGGAGAACTTACGGGCGGCGGCGAGGGGGTTGAGGATGAGCGACTGCTTGCGTTTCTCGGGGTAACCGTCGCCTCCGGGGTGACCCGGGGGGCCCGAGACCACGATGGGGGGGTGCGGCCCCCGGAAAGACTGGCGAACGGGCTCGGGGCCCCTGAAGCCCGCCGTCTCGTCCACGGAGACGCGGCGCAGCGTCTCGGTCAGGATGGAGCCGCGGCGCTCGGCGTTGATGTTGTCGTACGCCTCCAGCCCCAGGAGCAGCGAGCTGAAGTCCGGACGCTTGTTCTGCAGCTCGGAGAAGCTGCCGTAGAAATAACAGTCGCCGTTATGGAGCAGCAGGATCTTATCTGCTCGCTTCAGGTGATCCAGCTTACTCGTGACCACGATACGAGTCTTAGACGCCATCAGCCGGCACACGCACCTGAGGGGGGGGGGGGGGGGGGGGGGGGGGGGGGGGGGGGAGGTTAAAAAAGGAAGAGAGAGAGGAAAACACAGAAAAAGAGATGAAGAGATAAACAGAGAAAAATTATAAAGAGAAAGATCAAAAGAGAGGTAAAGAGAATTAGAATAGAGAGAAAAGAAAGAAAAAACGAAAAGAGACAGAGATAAAAGAGAGAGGAAAGTACAAAGAGAAAGAAAGATATAAATAAAAAAGAGACGGAGACAGAGAAAGAGAAGAAAAAAGAGAAAAAAAGAGAGATGAAAAAAATACAAAGAGAAAGATTGAAAGGGAGATAAAATAAGAAAAAAGACAAAGACAGGGAGAGAAAGAGAGAAAAAGAGATGAAAAGATAAACAGAGAGACAGAGAGAAAAATTAAGAGACTTAAAATAAAGAGAAAAAGAGAAAAAAGAGACAGAGATAAAAAGAGAGGAAAATATAAAGAGAAAGAAAGATTGAAAGAGACATCAACAGAAATAAGATGGAGACGGAGAGAAAGAGATCAAAGGAGAAAAAGAGAGAGATAAAAAAAACATAAAGAGAAAGATGGAAAAGAAGATAAAATAAGAAAAAAGACAAAGACGGAGAGAAAGAGAGATAAATAAAGAAACGGTTGATTCTGTTTTCTTTGACACTTAAATCTTTAACTTGTTCCTTTAGTTTGAAGCTGAAGTTTGATCAACATGAAGAAACTTTTATCTTTTTTTCTTTCTGCTGAAGGTAAAACAACAAAAACTGTTTTCCTGCCGTTTGACCCTGAGAAATAACCTTGAGCCTGAACTTTGACCTCGGTCTCATGAAAGAGCTTCTGTCTGAACACACACTTCTCAAAGATCTCCTTCTCCGTCACGATGTCCAGGTGTGTGAACGGAGCGTCCAACAGGTACAGGTCTGCGTCTTTGTACACCGCCCTGAGGACGAGGGGGGGGGCAGGGAAAAAGAGGAGTCTGAGAAAAACTCACACAGGAATAAAAAATCATTCATCAGAAAAACAGGATCCTCTCTCTTTACAAACATCAGAACTGTAGACAAACACAGTAAATCTCTGATCCCGGTAAATCTCACTGAAGGGGAAGTTTTTATAGTTTTTATTGTTTTTATTGTTTTTATTGTTTTATGAGGAATAAATCTGCTGCAGTGAAGTTATAAACTGATGATTTATGAGCCTGGAACTGAAGATTATGAAGGTTTAACTCTCAGGTGTGTAAATGTTTTACCTGGCCAGGCCGAGGCGCGCCCTCTGACCCCCGCTCAGGGTCACCCCCCCCTCAACCAGCAGCGTCTTGTCTTTCTCTGGCAGCAAAGCAAAGTCCTGGAAACAAGAAAAGAGTCAAAATTAAAACGTTTTTATGTGTAAAACCAGAAAAGAGTCAAAAATCAAAACGTTTTTATGTGAAAAATAAGAAAAGAGTCAAAAATTAAAACGTTTTTATGTGAAAAACAAGAAAAGAGTCAAAAATTAAAACGTTTTTATGGAACAGGAGCTGAGAGATCACAGAGAGGTTAAAGTCAGAGTTTGTTTTTTTATGTTTCTTCACACTGAACTAGATTTTAAACACTAACAATACAGAATAAAACAGATAAAAGTGAAATAAAGAATAAAACAGATAAAAGTGAAATAAAGAATAAAACAGATTAAAGTGAAATAAAGAATAAAACAGATCAAAGTTAAATAAAGAATAAAACAGATAAAAGAGAAATAGAGAATAAAGAGCTGAGTTGAATGTGTGTGTTCCTGAAAGTAGGTCGTTGTTGTGCAGTTGAAGAACGAACTGTGTCTCCTGTTTCTGATGTTTCTGATGTTTCTGATGTTTCTGATCAGCAGGAATGAAAACAACATTAAAACGTTTATGCAGGAACAAAGAGGAGCAGAAAGAACAAAAACCTGACTCTGTTGTGTTTTTGCTGAATTGTTGAGGACGTTGTTGCGTTTTACAGAAATTAAACTGGTGCAGAGTTGAATCGTGACGTGTTTTATTTTTGTTTTTATTCTCAGTTTTTCCTCCGTCGCGTCCTTGTGCAGTTTCTAAATGACGTCGACTCTGAGGAAAGTTTTACCTAAAGAAGTCGTTTCAATCTTTGAAAATATTTAATCTACTTTTCATTTTGTGATGTAGTAACTTTGTAAATCTGATTGAAGATGATTTTTTTAAAAACTTGTATTTCATTTGCTTTTTTAAACACACTGCACAAACATTAGTAAAACAGCCACTCTTCGTGTTTTTGGATCAATTTTAAAGTCAAGTTTTTCCATTTTCTTCAGGACAAAGGTTTCAGGAAAAATTAAGACAAAAACTGTAATTTTGTACCAATAACATGTAAATGTGAAAATTAAGACAAAAACTCTAATTTTGTACCAATAACATGTAAATGTGAAAATTAAGACAAAAACTCTAATTTTGTACCAATAACATGTAAAAGTGAGCTGGTGACACATTAAAGCTCCGTGAATAAATATAAAATATAAACAAGAGATTTAAGTGAGAAAATAAAATCAGCTTTGACAGAAATCTGTGAGATCAGGAGAAATTAATGCAGACGATTAAGAAGATGAAGATGATGAAGATGAAGATGATGAAGATGAAGTGAGAGCTCAGGTTTATCACGCCGGTTAAAGTCGTGGTTGTTGTCGTGGTCGTGGTCGTTGTCGTTGTTTTGGTCGTTGTCGTGGTCGTTGTCGTGGTCGTTGTCGTGGTCGTTGTCGTGGTCGTTGTCGTGGTCGTTGTCGTGGTCGTTGTCGTGGTCGTTGTCGTGGTCGTTATCGTTGTCGTTGTCGTGGTCGTTGTCGTTGTAGCGGTCGTGGTCGTTGTCGTGGTCGTGGTTGTTGTCGTGGTCGTTGTCGTGGTCGTTGTCGTGGTCGTTGTCGTGGTCGTTGTCGTGGTCGTGGTCGTTGTCGTGGTCGTTGTCGTGGTCGTTGTCCTACCTCTGTTAAAGCAGCTTCCTCCGTCCTGACGACAGCGAGCAGGGACGAGGAAGTTAACGTGTTTAACAGCTCGTTAAAAACAGCAGCAGCTCAGTAAAAAGACAAGAAACGAGGGAAACGAGTCTGAGAGAAAAGAAAAGAAACAACAGAGACAGAAACAGAAACAGACAGAAACAGACAGAAACAGACAGAAACAGACAGAAACAGAGAGGAAGAAGAGTTTACAGAGACCAGACCACCCACAGCTGCTGTCTGACTCTGTGTGTGTGTGTGTGTGTGTGTGTGTGTGTGTGTGTGTGTGTGTGTGTGTGGGGGG
>RPOG01004828.1:0-39277 GCA_008086565.1 Thalassoma bifasciatum
AGAAAAAATAACAGGAACATATAAATATATTTTCATATATTTGGTTGCGCCACCTGACATTTTTGGGTGCTCAAATTAAAAATACTAAAAAATAATGAACCTAAAAACTTTGAAATGTTGGTCAACTACTGAAATCTGTTAGAAAACATAATTCTTTACTCAGAAATATGTTTTTTATCCATTTTCAAAGAACTTTTTAGAAATACGTTTTTAGACCCTCTTTTTGTAATTGACCCACTTGCAAACACTGCACCACAAATATTTGTGTACATAGACCAATTACCGAGGGTGAAAAGCTCTATTACCTAAACCCAGGCAGCATGACTAAAGGGAAAAACTGTCAAAGAAACATCATAACTGAGGAGGAGAAGAGGCATCTCACTGCAGACTTTGGCTTATAAATTTGTGTCTGCAGTAAACAGCTTCTGCGCCGTTGGATTCACTCATTGTTCAGTTTGTTTACATTTTTGTTTCTTTGGTGCCCGCAGTCCAGAACAACCAATCAGTGCACTGCAGGTGAAAGACTGCACCGGAAAAGTGCTGAAAATGTTCATAGTGGAGCGTTCACTTATTGAACCAAGGTGAGCCCATAAGTCTGTGAGAATCAGGTAGATCCGTAACCTCGCCTACGAACAAAATAATTCATGACATCCAAATCATACAACCCCAGTTCAAACAAATGACACAAATGATCCCTTCAATCTGATATCATGAAAACAGGAGGAATATAATTTTCACTAAAGTTTCAGGAGCTTCAAAGAAAACTCAAGAGGAAAATCAAGAAACTCAAGGGTGTGAGATTCAAAAACTGTTCAGCCCCCCCCTCCTCTCGGTTGGGTCTGGGGGACTCCGTCTGATTGTCACCATGCAGCATTCATGGCCCTTCATGTGATTGGTGCTAAGTGCCTTGGGTTTTATGGGAGCAGACAGCATGTGGCGAATGTCCTCAAAAATATTCAGAGCCTTACAGATTGGCTCCTTCTGTGAGTGGGCTTGAGGGGGTAAAGGCCTGGCATTGATTACAATTGTTAATCAAGAATCAGTTCGATACTCTCACTCTCAAAAAAAAAAAAAAAAAAGAGGGACTTAATCAGAGAGTGGACGCTCCATCACACTCTGGGCCTGAACCACAGCATCAGAAAAGCTGGTCATTGTGAAAAGGATCCTGTTACCTATTTATGAGACCATTAGTGATAACCAATAAGATCTTTACTGCTTAGTATTCCTTCATTGATGTAATGGACGCAGAAATGTTGCTTCAGTGAATAATTCACATGCTCTCTGCTGCGGGACTCTAACTGTATAATTCACTCACTATTATCTCCTCAATGTTGTTCATAATTTCGTTCATTTATTTAATGATCCACTTCAGCCACACTCATTACATAACACATAATTGCTATGTATACCAGCGGTGCTGTTTAGTGAGTGGGAGTTACTAAAGAAACCCCTCATCACATAAACACCCGTGTACCTTGTATCTGTCTCTTGATAGTAGAGCAGTGACTGCCTTTCATTTCCTCTTCAAGTTCATCTCCAACAGAGCAGACGCACAGCAGGGAGGGAAAGTAAATCACGACTTTTAATGGATGCTCGTAGTTGAATAAGAGTTTGGAAAAAATAAGCCTTGTTGCTTTATTTTTAGGGCTAGGTGAGGACACAGAGGCTGTTTTATGTCTGAGGAAGATTCAAAAGACGTGTTTGTCTTGTTGATTTTAGGCGGTGAACCTCAGCTGTGAGTCCAGAATTCTTCCACTTGATGCTGTTTTTATTTCGAGTGTTTCCTGTATTCATGTTTAGAAAGAAGCATAAATTAAAAAAAAAAAAAAAAAAATCAAACAAACAAACAAAAAAAACAGAACATGACAAAGTCTCTGTTTCTTTTTTCAATATGATTATACATAAAATAAAGAAGCGTTTCGTCCTCAAAAGGATGACTGTTCGTCAATCGATCAAGAAGATACTGACTCTAGAGAAACACAGACATAACCCAGTAGAGGAATAAATTAACGAGGGATGGGTATGGATAATCGGTTCTTGTTAAGAATCGATCAGGAATGGTTCAGTCCATCAACATCATTAGCCTTGATGCTAAACAAATCCCTTGTTGATTCTTCACATTATGTCAGAGTGGCTGGATCTGATTCAGAATTTTCTGCTTAAAGTTTTACTTGAGAACACTGCAAAAACTACAATCTATGCAAGTCTTAATTTGTAGAAAAATTGTCTCATGTTTCTTGATTTGAGCCACATTCACCAGACCAGGTCATAAAAATGTTTTATTTCAAGTTTTTTTTAGACAAAAAGTTTGGGCTTGAATGCTTGCAACAAGTAAATAAAATCTGCCAATGGGGTGGGAAAAAAATGTGAAGTTTCCCAAAATTAGAAAGATGTCTTCATACAAGAAACTTTTTTCTTATCCCACTGGATGATTTTTTGGACTCGTTTTAGGAAATTCAGACCAAATTTTTGTCTTTAAATAACTTGAAATAAGACATTTCCCTGGACTTATCAGTAGATTGTACCTCATACCAAAAATAATAAGACAATTTTTTTCTAAAAAATAAGACGTAATGACTTGCTTGGATCTCAGTTTTTGCAGTGAAGCTGTAAAACTGGTCACACTTATGCTATTATTCTCTCTATGCTATAATTTTCATAATGTTGAGACCTTGCTGTCCACTTCAGAAGTAAAACAAAGACCATACAGTTGAATCGATCACAGGCAGAAAATGGATTTTAACACGCCTGAATTGTATTTCTTAATGTGAAAACCCTGGACAAGTTTTTCCTGGATGATGTTGAAAATTCTCTCATGACTTGCGCCAGCCACATGATTTTAGATTTCATCCCAACTTCATTTTTTTTACAGGAATTCACAGTGATTTTCATGCTGATTCATTAAATATTCTCTTCTGATGGGTGATTTCCCTTCTGATTACACCTCTTCTTACGAGAAACGACTTGGATTCATCACATTGGAAATTACAGGCCAGTTTACAATTTACTATTTTAATCAAGATTTTATTAAAACTTACTTTTAAATATTAAATGACTTTATCAACTCTGTGAAAAAAGAGCATAATTTACCAAGCAGATTTACACAAAAATCAATATGCAGGGACAGCACGAGTAGCAGTTCTTAATGATCTGGCCTTTGTGCTACTACTACCTGACCTGTGCGCAGCCTTTTTTAGGTTCGTATAGGCAAATGCTTTTAAAATAGATAAAGTAAATTGTGGTGTCCCCCTGGGGTTTGACTGTAGGTCCAACACTTTTTACACCTCCTCTTGAAAACATCAGCAGGACACATGGAATCAACTTCCATAGCTATGCCGATGATACACCTCGATACATCACCATGACTCCTGATGACCCAGGACCAACTGATGCTATTTGTAACTGTGTTTTAGATATAAAAAATGAAGCAACAGCATGAAGCCAGACTGGGTGTTTGATTGAGATAAAGAGATAGACATAGAGAAATCTGAATCTTCTTCCTGCGCTCAATGAAGGCAGACGTTTTTTCTCTTGCTCCTTCTCTGCCCTTCTCTGCCCTGCTTGCTACTCTTTGTCTTGTACTCTCTGTCTGAACTATCAGAGCCTCTCTCTGTTTTTACATCAGAAACCTAAAATCATGGAATTAATCAGCTGGTCTCTCGACGTAATTAATCAAATTTTCTTGATGAGAAGATTGGGTAAAGGAGAACCCGGAATGTTTGCAATAGAATATTTCTTGGATAAAATGAAACTGGAAGATATTTTGATGCTCTGAAACATGTGGAATGGCAAATAAAGTGAATCTTGAAACTTGAAAGAAAATTTTTTGAACTTTGTGATCCTCCATAAGTCCCAGTCCAAAAGGAAAGTTCCTGTGGTGTAAACAGTCCATGTTGCCATAAAAGAGAGCCAGGTTTCATCTTCTTCTTCTTTGTTGAAGCTTTTCTTACAAGCTGCTTTCTCATCTTATAACTTGTGGGCAAATATAAGGGCAGTGATAATTCCTTTCTCCTTCTTCCAACACAAAATGAGTGTCAATTTTTATGTTCATTAAAAGATGTTTGTCTCTTTTTTGTTTACATTTGTCAGCAGCCACACTGAAAAACAACACAAAAGCAGATAATGTTACAGAGGTTTCAGTAACAACTTATTTCAGTGGAAAAAACTTGATCGTGTGACCTTTATTTAATTAGCACCTGATGCTAAGTGGCTCCTCCTGAGCTGTCATGAATGTTTAATGAAAATACTCACTTCTTGTTCACCACGATCTTTCTCTCTTCTCTCTTTTGTTTTCCCTCCCTTGTTTCTTTCCCATGCTCCTGGAGCACTCTTAATGCAGATCACTTCAACATATCTCCAAACATCAGTGCACTGTCTATCCTGTGCTTGGCATCAGAAAGCTGGTTTATTTAACTGGAGTTGTTGTAACAAGAGGAAGATATCAGTTTGTTGGAATCACAGTGCTGATAACAGGCTGCACTCCCATCCTTGAGGTGTTACATATCGTGATATAGCAAGAATCTTTGGATACATTTCTTACTTAAGTTTTCCAATATCCCAGCTTCTGCCATGTCACAAATAGAGGGATGCCAAAATGTAATAGACTCACACAGACAAATTATTATTTCAAACTTCCTGAGTACCTCTGGGACAGAGCCAGGGGACAGCCATGGACACCTCTGCAATCTGACTGGATGTCGTCTATGGTCGTCTTTTTCAGAAGCAACACCATTTTCTTCCATTGATTCCTTCCATGAATGTTGAAATTGGGTTAACACCTTTTCTTGGGGGCCTTTAAAGTGGGGGTGTTTTGCTCTCTTATATTGTATATATGTATACAGTAACAACGCCAGACTAAACAAGCAGATTTTCTAACCTCTTCTTGTTCGTATGTTGTAGAAATCCATTAATTTATCTGTAAACTAATCAAAACAGTGTTCTACGAATAGTGTGAGGACTTTGCGAGATCTTAATGAGATAATAAGATCTACACAAGACTTGCTGAAATTACCAGGTCTTATATAAAGATCTCCCAATTGAATTTTTGTATTGAATTTGAAAAGCATGATCTGAAATTGAATTTATCTGTTTTGAAATTAAAATTATCTGTTTTGAAATTGTATCTTACCTTCTTGAAAATTCAGATTCAGTTTTACAATTCAATTTCAATACAAAACAGCACGCCCGTTACATAGTCTGAGCCCATAGGGAAGACTAGTCGAGCACGGATTCACAGGGAGCGTCTTCAATTACATCCGCAGACTCTCCCTCGCTGTGATTATCTACTCATCACAACTCCTCACCTGAGCAGAGAAAACTAAGACAACACCATCTCAACTATGTCCGAAAAACCAAGGACCGAAGCATTAGGTTTGCCTAAAACTTAAAATGACTAATTTTATCTTCTTAAATTACTGTGGCTCTTTGGGCTAGTTACTGATACGACACAACATAGCCTCAGTCAGTTTGCTAGAAATACCTAGCTTATCCAGAACACATATTTATTTATATAATATTATTTAACTTTTCTTGTTTGGTAACATCATATTGGTGTGTGTATAAACTAGGTATCCCTACAATACTGACTGAAGCTTTACTGTACCGTGTTAATCACGAGCCCCAAGAGCCACAGTAATACTACGTTATACATATACTCCGCTGCTCAAATGAAGCATCTGAGACAAAGGCTAAGATAAGGGCTTACTTGAAAATCTGTGAGAGAAAAATATTTGTTTTTTCAAGCTGTAAATCATGTAAAGCTCGAATGGGGTTACAGAGGGTCAAAATAAAGACTGAAAAAAACACAGCACCCCCTCTTTAGGAATAAAGTTAAGCTAATTGAAATGTATTTGTCTGAGTGTTTTCAGATTGAAATAGTCATACACATCAATACGAAAGCTGAAGGCCTTTGCAGTGTATGGTTCCTGGACGGACGACCCAGAGAAATGTTTCCTCTGGAACAGCAGCCCCCGCTCCCTTTCAGGTCTGCAAAGAGAGATAACACAGAGAAACCTGAATTTTGAGTCTGATAAAAGCTTGTTGGAAACCCAAACTTGATTTAAATTAAGACATCTTTTGAGTAATTTCCTTGTCTGACACCAGGATAAAGTGCATCTTTAATCCCTCTTTAAGTGTAGAATACATTAATCAAAACTTCTACTTATAGCTCTTTTTTTTCCTCTCTCTTAGCATCCAGCACATGGTTATGTCTCTTATGTCTCAGTGCTCCACTCTGCAGCTCTGCTGGCAAGTCAGTATCCCCTCGAGTCTTACAGCTAATTAACAAACTTGTTTGTAACACAGTTAAGGAAACACAGAGGGAGCAGGGGAAAGCCCATTTTTGGAAAGTTTCCCCAAATGTGATGTAGTAATTTGGAAGTGATAGCAGGGGGAACAAGTGCTACATTTTCAGGGAAAGAAAAAACGTGGCAGGAGAGCAGTTATTCATGACAGTACGGATATTTTGCCTCTTCTCCCCAGTTTCTAAGATCACAGTCTTCTTTTTCTCAGTCTTTGCTCGCCCCACGATTGGACCTGCCATCAGTTGCATCTTGTAGTACACACAGTGTGTTCTGCTTCTACTCTAGATAATTAACAGTGTTTACAATTGAAAAAACATCCAATCAGATGTCAAAACAATACAGAATCTTTTCTTCAGGTAGACATGAAAAGTAGCCATATGAATGACTATTTTGTGCAAAGCCAGAAGTGAATCATGTTACATTTGGGAAAACTTCAACATAAAATTGTAACTGCAACAAAATCAAATGTAAAAAGCAACATTAAACTTGAAACACTGTACATTTACTTTGCTCCAGTGTGCAAATTGATTCAATAAAGAAAGTCTTGCTGCTCTGACACAGTGGGAATGTGACATTCTTCACCTCATTCCAAACGTTTGCCTATCAAACTCAGGCGTTACATCCATGATACATTTCCTCTCTTATCTTTAAGAATCTATTTTATCAATGAGTTCATTTTATTTCTGCATGATATGCACTGATGGAAAAACCAAGGATTTTTGTATCCCATACATTCAAGTAGCATATGCACTGTTGTAGAAATCCATCTTGGTGTTTGTATAGCAGTAAGGAAAAAACTTAAAGCTTAGAGATACTTGTTTTTTGTTTAAATGTCTGAAATATATACACAAGTATAAAGATAATTAAAGACGGGGTATTACGCTTCCTTTTGGTTTAATACTGTGCCTCCAATACCCCTGTAGTAGCTTTACATGTTTCAAAAATATCTTCATTTTCCTCTCACTGATGTTTTGGGAAACTCTTGTGTCCAGCTTCTGTCTGCATCACTTCATTTTGGCTGCTGTACCTTTAAGGCTTGCCACTTCACAAACCTCCTCCACTCTGATTGGCCAGCCTTCTTGAGGCTTTTCAAGGGCAGAGCAACAGGCAGACCTTTAAGGCCCTCCCCTCCAAAGTTTCTTGAGCCAGTTAGGAGATCCTTATGTAATGACCTCATCATTTCAGCAAGTCTGATGAGGGTCTGGTGTATTTTTTTTCTTTCTTGAGCAGAGCATTTTGATCATTTTACAGACAGATTTAGGGATTTCTACAACAAATACACATGTAAAAGCTTGAACATCCAACACTGTTCCTTAATGTCAATATCTAAGATGTGGAAAATCAGAATGCCCCCTCTTTAAAAAATCTAACTTCATGCAAAAGCAGTTACTTTCTATGTATTACTTTGTTAACTACACATCTGAGATCTAACAACAAACTACTTCTGAATGTATGATAAACTCACCTTGGTGTTAACATTAAACCTCCACAGACTTCACATTTTTATCAGATCAATCTTACTCCCACCTGCCGTCTCCCTCTGTAAAGCAGCTCTTTTGAAAGGCTGTGGCAGGTTGATCGGCTCTATTAAAGGATCCGCTGACATTTGTCCTTGGTGATGGATTTTTAACATCTTAATGCACTTAAAGCAGTTGCTAAATGGAATGACTGCTGTCTTTTTTAGTCATCCTCATGCTCACCCACGCGCTTAAAGGACGATGATGACATATTGCCACAGCCTGCTGTTTATGTTTTTATGCTTGGATGTTAAATTCTGCCAAGTCAGCTGTAAACTGGCTCATGAGCCTCAGATTTTAAGGTGATCTGCATGAAACATTTAAGTTTACTAATACTAAAATTTACCTCAATTAACTCAACTGTTTTGGTGACTGCAATCTTGACCACACTGTTAACATCTTGTGTCATCTTTAGCTTGAAGCTATTTCGATTAAACAGAAAATGTGAAGTAAACATGAATGTGAAGTAACAATCCAGGGTATTTAGACATGCAAAGCGTGCAAATTTCCAAACCTCTACCTATTTATGTGTTGTAGAAATCCCTGAATCTGTCTGTAAACTGATCAAAACAATCTAGAGTATCACAAAATCTCTATGAGGTCATGACATCAGGATCTCCTAACTGGTTCACTAGGTGTGGGCCTCAAACACCAAGCCTTGCCTACAGCTCTACCTGCAGGCCTCCATAGGATTGCCCACACAGAAGAAAAGGGGCACCTTAATGAGGCAGGCCTTTAAATGGATCATTTCAGTAAGAGGCTTAAAAAAAGGGTTTTCTAAAACACCAGTGAGAGAAAAATGCAGATTTTTTTCGAGCTGTAATGCATACAAGGCTACTATGGGGGCACCAGAGGGACAGAATAAAAAACTAAAGCCCACCTCTTGATTTGTGATGAAAATCGAAGCCCCAATTTTTTCTGTGGCTCAAAAAGCAAAAGCAGGGAAGTGACAAAAAGGGGTTCCTCTTAATGAGAGAATGCCCCTAGTGGGTCTCCATCAGTTGGTAGGACCTTGGGCTGTCTACATGACATAGCAGAAGTGTTTACTTGTCATAGACTGTGTATTAACAGGGATGCCATAAGTGTTTACGGACTGTGAAGACAAAGATTCAGAGCTCTCTATTCTAACTGGCTGCAGCATGGGTCATAAACCTCACCCTCATGTTAACAGATGGAGCACAGGCCAAGAGTCACTGAACCTGCTATAACCAATAATGTCTGCTTCAAATCAACAAAGAAATCTGTTCTGATGTAGACTGTACCAACCTTAGGGATCTCTACAGTTGCAAGCGTTGATTGTAGCTGGGTTTACATACACACACCGGCCCTCATTTAATAAATGTGTGTGCAACAGTAAGCGGATAGACATGGGCAGTAGTCATTGGCAAAGGCCATAGATTAATTTATACAGTTTTGCTCACAAGTTTACACACCCTGGCAGAATTTCTGATTTTTTGGCCTTTTCTCAGAAAACATGAATGATAACACAAAATCCTTTCTGTCACTTTTCTTGGTTAATGGATGGATGAAGACATTTTTTTAACAATCAACTGTGTTTATTCTTTTTAAATCATAATGACAACAGAAATTTCCAAAATCACACTGATGAAAAGTTTACATAACCCAGTTCTAAGTACCCTGTATTACCCCTTTAACATCAACATAGCTTGAAGTCTATTGTGGTAGTTGTGGATGAGGGTCTTAATTCTCTTAGATGGTAAAACTGCCCGTTCTTCTTGGCAAAAAGCCTCCAGTTCCTGTAAATTATTGGGCTTTCTTGGATGAACTGTAGGTTTGAGGTCGCCCCCCAGTTGCTCAATGATTCTAAGGTCAGTAGATTGAGATGGCCTCTCCAGAACCTTCACTTTATTATGCTGCAGACAATGGCAGGTCCACTTGGACTTGTGTTTTTGATCATTGTCATATTGCAACTTCCATGTACATCCCATGCACAGCTTCCATGCTGATAAGTGCCAATTTTCCTCCAGTATTTTCTGATAATATACTGCATCCATCTTGCCATAAGTTCTGACCAAGTTTCATGAGTCTTTGTAGCTCACACCTCGTGCTTCACAGTAGGAATGGTGTACCTTTCATCAAAGGCCTTGTTGACTCCTCTCTAAATGTAACCATTATGTTTGTGCCCAAAAAGTTCACTTTTGGTCTCATAACTTCAAATGACTCTGTTCTAGAAGTTTTGAGGCTTTTCTCTGTGCTGTTTGACGTAATGTAAGCAGGATACTTTGTGGAATTTGTGTAGAAATGGCTTTCTTCTGGCGTCCTGTCCATGAAGCCCATTTCCTTTCAAGTTTTAGCTGCCGTGGTGTTTGTGAGGTGATACTATGACATCAACCCTGCTGTGTGATACCTAATACCTAAAACCAGTGTTTCAGGTTTAGTTAAGCCATTTAAAGTGCGGGGAGCCTGGGTTTGTTTAACTAACCTTGCACAGCTCTCTTGACTTCAGGTTAGTTCTTGGTGAGTAGAAAGGTATCACAGCAGATCAACAAAGGCATCAGATACCTGTCTGATAACGACTCCAACCAGCCAAACTGCTATTGTCCTTTAGCCCATTTCACAGCTCAGCATGGTGAGACAGTGAGCTGAAAAGGCCAACAAGAGTTAACCTATGGTCGCCCCACAGTTTTCACACAAGAGCTTTCCTGTTTTTTGGTCAATTAGTTGTTAAGATGGCAAAAAACAAACAAAAAAAACACACAGAGTCCAACACTCCAGGTTGTTTTACAGAAGGGATGAGCTATCTCTGTGGGGGTTAAAGAACCACCCAGGAAATGATTGTTGCATTGTTTGTGAAGTCATTAAATTCCTTTAATTCCTCACCATTCTGATTGCGCTCTCGCCGGTCCAACAGCAGGTGTCTGTTCCCCAGCAGCGCCATATGTTGTTCCTGGCACACGGCCTATCTCCTCCGGACTCTCCCAACATGCAGTCATAAACAAACCAAAAAGTGGTCAAGGTCTCAGAAGAGAGGGAATATGGGGAGAGCTGCAGGGGGCGTACACACAAACACACACACACACAAATACATCTGGTCTACCATACACACACATGCCCTGCAAGATCAGGCTTTTGAAGCATCAAGGAAATAATACAAACCGTGTTAGGAGCCTTTATTGGGAGCAGGTGGGCCTCGGAGTGTCCGAGCGTCATTAAAAGATGGATGAGGTCAGAGGTGATGGAGTCATTTCCTCAGGTGGCAGAGAGGGACGGTGATGGAGAGGGAGAGAGCAGCGAGACTGATGAAGGGCTGTGTGGAGCAGTAACAGGCTGCTGTGGGAGGGGGGGCAACGTCCTGCTGACCGGGTTCAGAGAGGGCACAGAGAAGCATCGAACTGGAAGGAGCGAGCAGTCAGAGAACCTCAAGATGGTCTCAGCAGGTGACGCATGGTGAGTGAACAGGCAGGACCTCAGATGAGCAGGTCGCATATGTTTGGAAGAGACAGACTTTCCATTTTCCATGTCTCAAATATGTTGAACACACGTTTTCTGTCGCAGTCTGAATTGTGTCCTTTAAATTCTCTTTGAGTATCCATAAAAACCTGAATAAGGTACACTCTCAAAGTAAAACAATGATGGCTTAGACATTTTGTTCAGGATATGGGTCAATGACAAAAAGAGGGTCTAAAAACGTATTTTAAAAAAGTTCTTTGAAAATGGATAAAAAAAACATATTTCTGAGTGAAGAATTGTGTTTTCTAACAGATTTCAGTAGTTGACCAACATTTCAAAGATTTTAGGTTCATTATTTTTTAGTATTTTTAATTTGAGCACCCAAAAATGTCAGGTGGCGCAACCAAATATATGAAAATATATTTATATGTTCCTGTTATTTTTTCTGTGTGAAATTATTGGCAAGTATCTCTCAAGTGTCTGTAGTGACTCATACGTTTTCATTTTGTGTGTTTCATTTCTTTTATTTGTGAATAAGATCAATAATTTGATGTTAAAATAACATTTCACATTATTACATTGGTTGTACCACCTGACATGGAAATTGTTCCAGTCACCAATGAAGTGAAAAAACCTTTTTTATCAGTATTTCAGAGAAATCTACAAACTTTTCCACTTGGTCACAAATGTCATTTGGGCTCCTCTGGCTGATGCAGTTTCCTGTTTCCTGNATAAAAGTCTAATGTTACGGTTGCACCACCCTGACATTTGACAAGGTGAAAATTACGGGACAAAAGTTTTTTAAATTTCTCAACAGCTTTAAAATTCTTTTTATTTGCAAAGAATGTTTTATTTAAAAAGGTTCAAGCATAAAATAATGCCACTGTATTTTTAATTTCCATTTACAATAACTGACATTTAATTTTTAGAGTTTAATTACTGTGGATACTTGTCAGGACGGTTGCACCACCTGACATTTTGGGGGTTTGAGGAACCAAAACACAAAAAAACATGTTATATTTTAATAGTTTAAAGATGTGTTCAAATAACACAGGTTTCTTACAATAAAGAAATACATGTGATGAAATACTCAATTCATGATGTAGGGAAATATTGCTCTCGGACACAAAAAAAGGGACGTCACGTCATTGACCCATATATAAATACAACAAGCCTAAAATGTGAAAGGAACTGTTCATATATCTAGTGATCATACTAACCAGCAGCTAATAGAAACTAAAGGATATTACACCAGTTTGTTAAATATACCAATCTCACCATCAGGAAAATCAACGTAAAGAGCTCATTGTGTAACATATAGATGTATGGATCATAACTCACTCTGGCACATTTTCTCACAGATGGTTGGGGATCATTAGCTGTATTAAACATTAACAAATTTGTACAAATGTTCAGACATTAGGGTTCGAGGCAACATTTCAAACCAGATAACAACAAAAGTCACATAATACTGGAAATGTGTCAACCTAACTTCACACCAACTGTTGTAAAGTCGAACCAATGCTCTGAAAGTTTGAGTTAATGTGGAAGTGCTAAAATCTGTGGTTCATCAAGTGTCTACTTGAGGCTGGCTCTGGGAACCACATATACAACAGACCAAAAAAAGCTACTTTCACCTTCAGTTTGGAGGATATTAAGATCATAAGTTTGCCCAATAAGAGTGCAGCTTAGCTGATGGGGGGTGGGGGTGTGGGGGACTCCATAGCTCAGCTATGTACAATTAACAGCCCGAAGGCCACATGTGGCCTCAAAAGCAACCCTTGTACCTTTACAACAATGTCAATATAACATCTCGGAATGTGAGGTTTTTACTTCCTGTAGCTGTATGAGTGGGCACAGCTCTGGGTGGGGGATCAGCTACTTCAATGACATCAGCACCAGTGCCACAAAAATGCAATCCAAAAAAACCCCAAAACAAAACAAAACAAAACAGAAAAACAGTCACGCAAACATTTTGACAAGCTAAGAGTTTCAGCTTGCTTTGAGAGATTCAGTCTGGGACAAGTTGCAAGTTTCAAAGTAAAGATACTCTATACGCTGATGAAAGGTCCTTATCAGTGTATTTCAGAGGAAACAGCTTCACAGAAAGTTTAAAAATCAACGTCCCAAAAATGGTTGAAAAATACAGCCTTACTTGAAAAACAGTATTTATCTAGGGTGGTCAGTTTAAAGTAATTGTTTTTCCTAAGTTGCCCACATCAGGTCTTGGTTAAAGAACTCAAGCTAGATCAAATATGTATGTATTATTATTTTTGTCTTATTTCTATTTTAATAAAAGGCAAAGCTTTTGTGTTATTTGTGTTCCAGTCTTAGTCCGTTGAGGTCCAAACTTTATGTGAAATCCACCAGACCCAACAGTCCCTGTATCTTTACTTTAATCTAAACCTTTTTGTACATTTCGTCTTAATATAAGGAGAAGGTGACTTGAGGTCATGCTACAGCAGAATCTCACTGCCCATAGGCTGGATTTGATCCCACTTTGAACAAATCATGCAGTACTTGCTATTATTTGCAGTAATTATAGTGAACTATTGCTGCTTCTGAGCTGTAGACACGGCTCTGAGAGATGATTTAATGAGAAAGCAGCTCGGAGCCTTTCTCCTCTTTTGTGCCAAGTGTTGCTGTTTAGGAATTTATGTGCAATGTACACATCACAGCCTCCAAAACATGCTGCTGCTGCTGCTGCTGCAGCTTCAAGCAAAAACAAACAAATTGAGCTGCTTGAGGTTCTAGTTGTGAAACTTCGGATGAAACACTCGGTGGCTCACTTCGCATGACTAATGTGTTCAGAGTGTGTTTCTCTGCATCCCCTGAGTGACAGCTTGACAAAGTAAGAGAAAAAACAGACAAATCAAGTGGAGCACACATCAAAAGGGAGAAAAATGAGACGACAAAGGAGGGAAAACATCCATAAAGTTGTTCTCAAACTCTTTATTGAGGTTATATTAGTGCAATCTATCAGTGATGTACTGGAAAATCCATAACCCTACAGTGGAATTTCACCCCTGTGAGCTGTTCTCCTTTATGAAGTGCAATCTCATAGCAGGACTGCATGCCTCTGTGGAGCTCATTTTTCAAGCAGTGTGACGTGGAATGGCCATGTCAGAAACATAGAGGCGTTGACTGGAGGGGGGCCCATTTTTATGCCATTTATCCATCAGAATGTGTTGTGACACAGTTGAATCGCCCCCACACCGTTAAATAAGAATCTGTACCATCACAAATTCAATCTGTGATTGATTAAGTGCATCTGCTCGGAGCCAAAGCCTGTTTATCACACTTATTTACAGTGAGATAAACACTGTCCAGATTAGGATCTTGGATTTGTTTCTGTACATTGTGGTTTCAGCGTACCCTCAGATTAATCTGTCTCTTGTTAGGTATACATTATCCTCTATGTAAACTCATATTGATCTGCTTGTTTAAGAGAAATGTTGGATTTTTAAAAGCTGGCTGCTCTTTTTGATTTGACCTTGAATGAGGTAAAACAAGATAAGGTTCAACAGGTTCTTAGTCGTGTTTATGTCTCTGCTGGATCACTGCTGTTTTTCATCACTCTTTTCATAAGGGGTGACTCGAGCTGCCTCAAAATCTGATTGACTTGTCTTGGTACCACTATGAGAAAAATAAATCTGAGGAGAAGTAAATTTAACTTAATTGAATCCCTGAAATCAACAATAAATATTAAAGTAAGTGTCTTCACACAAATAAATCTAGAATTGAAGTCAAAAATTTTGCTCAAAATTCAAGACAGAATGATTTGTTTTTCTGAACATGGCTAATTTAAGTTATGTGAGGGAATTTATCTGGGTTTATCCACACGAGAAAAGACAATTTTTTTCTCTTTACTGTTTCATTTGGTGTTACAGGAACCAGAAACTGAACTTGATACCTTACTGTACCTTGTTACCATGAGTGAGGTGGGCATGCAGTACACATGAGAACCTCCTGTACACAGGTCAATCACAGGAGCTGATTTGGGCTGGCTGCCTACACTTCTACACTTAAACACTTAACGGTGTGGACCAGCCCTCTGTGCTCTCTGGCGTTGACTGGCTGCCTATGCACTACAGTGTGGACCTGCTGCTTGTGCTACATGGAGTAGATCTGCCATCTAAGCTACATGGCGTAGATGGGCTCTGCCCAACAGTGCAGACCAGCAACCCCCTTATACTTTATGCAAATTATATGATACAGTTATCAAGCTGCTACTCAAATTTTCATTTAACACACCAAAAGACTACATAATTTACAAATACTAGTTTTGCTTAATCTACTTGACAAAATTGCATTCACTTTGCCTGGATTTTATTTTTTCATGTCCAAAAAAGAAAAGAAAAATAAGTTGTTTAGACAAAAGCAATCTTTCTTAAGCAACATAAATAAATAATGCAAAAAGTCACCTAATTTTCTTAAGTGGATCTACAAGAAAATTTTTATCAGTGCACTCCAAAATCAAAATATTGCCTCGTTGTATGCATTTCAAATTGTTAACTTATGGCACCATTTTTGTGACAAGATATTGCAAATATAGAGTATTTTCAATGTTATGGCAGTCCGTGGAAATTTACAACACTCTACACTGTGACATTACAATTTTTGATTTCTCAGAGCAAAGTGAATTAGAAGTATTTGGTAATTTTAAATTAAAATGCTGTCTTGCTCACTTTTCTCATCTTGAAAACGAATGTAGCCTTCAAGGATAAGATGCTGCTATGAAGCCTGGTAAGTACAAGTCTCTATTTGTCAAGTTAAAACGATGAACAAAATCAATTAATGCCACTTGTTTCACACTTCAGAACCTCTCCCACTCCTCTGCTTCTGATTTATCTTTCAACCAGAGTATTTAGCAAGGCCACTCATTAAATACAAAGAAATACTAGTTGGTCTAGTCTACTTCAGAAACATGGTAAAGAATAGTGGCACCCCCTTGAAATGCTACATGCCACTCCTGACAGAGTCAATGCCAAGGTTGAGTGGAGGATTCTGATGTAACTTCAACTACTTCAAAGGTGCATGGAGGGAATTAGAAGTCTGAAAAACTCTGGCAAAGTGTAGTAAAAAGAACAAAATGATTGAAGACCATGGGTCTCTTACCCTCTTTCGGATTAGAGGTGATTTCAAACAATACAATAAATTGTTAGCTGTTGTTGAAACAATATTTCTTTTTGTTTGAACCATTTTTTTTTCTATTTTAAGAAAAATAAAATCCAGGTAAAGTGAACTTAATTTTGTGAACTAGATTAAGCAAAGCTAAACTTTGTGTAAATCACTCCATTTTCCATTGCTTAATCTTTTTGATGCTTTTAATAAAGTTTTCAGTAATATCAACTTAATGATATGGTTTACATGAAGCATGAGGGGTTGCCGGTCTACAGTGTTCAGCATAGCCCACCCAAGCCAAGCGGGTCTACTCCATGAAGAGTAGGTAGCTGGTCAACACTGTAGAGCACAGAAAGCTAATCCACACAAGAATGAATGGTCAGCATTGATGGCTTATGTCGCCAGTGTGATTTATCCATGTACAGCAGGCGCTCATGTCCAATGTGTGCCCTCCTCATTCATGGTAACAAGGTATGGTGAGGAATTGACTTCAGATCGAGGTTCTAGAAATACCATATAAAACAGTTAAGGTAACAAGATAATGTCTCTTGTTGTGTGGATGAACCCAAAAAGATTGCCTCACATTACTTAAATTATTCATGTTCCATGAAAAAATTACACTGTCTATGAACTAAACCAGAGAAAGAAACTCATCTTGTTTGCCTTACTCCCCGTGAAATAAAACCACTGACCCAACAGTGCCAAAACCAATCATGGAGGCTTCACCCTTCTAAATCGCATTTAGTTGTTGAGCTCAGAGATTATTTTAGCAAAGTGAAATCCGGCTGAAGCATATCATGGACCATAAACTTTTTTTTAGAGATAATAAAGGTACAAGTATACAAACTCTCTCATGTAATGTTCTTTTTGAACATTACCCGAGAAAGTTAGTGTTGAATAAACTCTTGTATAACACAAAGAGGAAGGAGCACACTCCTTCCCTGGTGAGTACATCACCCCCTGAATATCCTCCCTGAGCAGCTTTAGGTTTTTAATGCCTGTTGAAGCTCAAACAGGGGCGGGACCTGCCTGGAGATCACTGGTTAAACTAACTTTTCTTACACTTCTGTAGCACCTCCAGACAATAATTGACACTGTGAGTGTTTCAGCATAAATGAGGTAAAAGCAGGGCTGTATCATCTCACATACTGCCTCTGTGCGTGCGTGTGTGTGTGTGTGTGTGTGTGTGTGTGTGTGTGTGTGTGTGTGTGTGTGTGTGTGTGTGTGTGTGTGTGTTTCAGAAGGGAGCATGTTTGATCAACTGGATGGAAATCCAATTTCACACCTTCATCCTTGTTTAACAGTCACCATGGTATTGACTTGTCAATGAAAGGCGTCACACTCTGGTGCATAACCTGGTGTAATATTTGTTCTACTCCAAATGTAACCACAATTTAAAAATCAAACATTATGCTGATAGATTTTATTGTATCTTATTTTTGATAAAACTCATACTGTAGGTGGAGCTGGATCAGCTTTTTTTTTTTTTTTTTTCCTATTTCCCTCTCTCTTCTTTCTGTCCACCACTAACTTTAAAGCTTAATCCTGTTGAAGTTACTGATCATGGATCTTTCAGGAGTCCTGGAGATCTCTTATCTTGTAGGTAATATTAGTGTGGTTCTGCTCAAGTTTGGTAACTTACTAAATGCTGACAAGGTCTCTATTCATGGTAGGTTCAGATCATAAACTATATAATGTATACGCACATTGTTGCCATGGTGACATTCATTTGTTTCTGATTCAGAGTTTTGAAGCCTATGGCTAGTAGGTGCCATAATCGAAACATTGAACTTGACCTAGCTTTGTTGGAGTACGGATAAGGTAAAGAGGCGGAGCTTGAGCCCCTTTGTAGACAGCTACAGGGTGACCACCTGTCAGTCAATT
Source organism: Thalassoma bifasciatum (assembly GCA_008086565.1). Taxonomy (NCBI): domain Eukaryota; kingdom Metazoa; phylum Chordata; class Actinopteri; order Labriformes; family Labridae; genus Thalassoma; species Thalassoma bifasciatum. The sequence continues at coordinate 18,239 of RPOG01004828.1, forward strand.
CAGTCATGCCATGTACAAGTTTATAACTAAAACCTACAAATTCTATTCTTACACAACATGCTGCCTCGTACAGGTCAAAACCTACTTACATTTTAACAACAATTTGAATTTCATTTTTTTATTTATAACAAAACAAAACTAAAAATTTAAAGCATCAACCCATTTGTGTTACAACACATCAAAAGAGTCATTATTATTTTGCTTTTTCATACAATCTGATTTTCTTCATTGTCCAGTCGTCTCCCCCTGCTGGCCAATAGAAAGGCTAAAGGTTAAATATTTTTCTTTTCACAGAGTTCACCTTTGAGATCAAGAGGCTGCATCCACCTCTTACATCGGTCTACAAATACAAACAGCCTTTTGGAGTGTTTACTCTCGTTGACCAGTAAACAGTTGGCAGGTCAGTTCTAAAGGGTTGTCAAACACTGATGACTGGGTCATGAAAACTCGTGCAAAGTCAAAGACTATTTGCTCGTGCTTATTGTAGAATGTGAACTAAAAAAGAGGTTACATTTGAATAAATCCATGCCAGAAGAAAGGTCCAATCTGTTTCACACATTTCTTTGTTGAAAGCTCTCGAGATTACTAAACCAGGATAACTGCTGTATCAGTGGAGGAAGGAAAATTAATTTAGGAAACAAAGCAACATGTGTTCAAAGATGGTCTAATTTTCTGCAAATCAGCTTCATGGAGTGTCTCTTGTCTTTATTTTATTATTTTTTTTTTTTAGTTTACCTATCAGTGTATTCTGACAGCAGGTGGTCATCAGCCTTCAGCATCATATTTTGGGGTTTGAAGGCTGTAATGTTTAAGTTCAGTTTAAAGAGACCAGTATTCATCAGTGAACTAAAAACAGAGCTTTGTAGCTGTGACTGATCGTGATAATTCTTTCTAATAACGATCCTGTTGTTAACATGAATTAAGTATTGATTTAGTTTTATTTGATACTTAACTCACCATCTTTAAAGCATTGGTCATACATTAGTGTTCATTTTTATATCATGCACAATAACAATTATAAATGTTTTATTGCTATATTTGACCCTGTACAAAGTGTGAACTCACTCTTCATTCAAACTTAATAATGATGTTTTCACCAATTGCAAAGGAGCTTTTATGGTCATTATGAACTGGTTATTAAGCATTTATATTTTGTGTTTCTAGCCTTTATTACAGAGCAAATACGGACTGATAAATGTAGTCACAGAGGACTTAAAGGCTATTTGTTTATTGTTTTGTGAGCTGATCTCAAGTGAGAGCTGTATATGCTTTACAGAGCATTTATCAATGAGATTGAAGACCAGCAGCACCTGAGAACACAGCTGTGTATTCAACAAAATAAGGAAACAGACACAACAAAAACTTAAATTAAATGTACAATTTGGTATGATTATTAAAAAAGTAACAATCTCTGTATAATACCATATTTAACAAAACAACTCTTGACATAATCTTACTATTACTCTGCAATCAAATGAAAAAAAAAAATCCAAGTGCTTCAGAGCTAGTGGCAAAAGGCAAATGAAATACTAAATAGCAATCATTCAAAAAGGCACACTAGTACTTCACAAAAATCAACACCCACTGTAATGTTGTCATGCATAATAAATACAAACCTTCATTGTACTTTTTTCTTTGCATGTTCCATGTTTTGTTCTTAGTTTTAAGAATTTCCTCTTCTGGGGCCACTTCTTTAGCCCTAGTGATTTGCCTCTTGAATAAAACGCTGGAGCTCGCCCGATTTTCCTATTGGTAACTGAAAGATGTTAGGATTGAAAAAGAGGTGAAGTGAAGTAAGGATCCAGCTTTCAGTGCATCACCAACATATTATGCTGCGTGTGTGACCGTAGGTACTGGTGTTGCTGCGTGATGGGTGCAAAGACGAGTCAAGGCAGATGGAGTTTCCAAACATTTATTCTCTGTAATTAAGGGACACAGACAAATCATCAATTTTTGAAAGGCAGCTGATCTGGGGTTCCCTCCCAAGCGGAGACATTAACAAACTGCACACATTACATTCATGTGTGTGTGTGTGTGTGTGTGTGTGTGTCTATGTGATCAGGAGGATGATGTGTGTGTGTGTGTGTGTGTGTGTGTGTGTGTGTGTGTGAGCGTGAGATCATGATCGTGATCGTATAGTGGCATTTAAAGAAATCAGAATGTAATCAATACATAACTTAAGTAATAAAAAACCATTAAATAAACTTTAGGATCATGTTTTTTGCATCAAGCAATATCAGGAAAATTCTCATTCATAAAACTCTTTTTCTGTCTTTCTTCCCACACTAACAGTAACATTTACTAACACATTTACACATACATTTCATTAACTCATCAATTAACACATTTCAACAACATACCTGTAAGCAAGGGACACAGACAAATCATCAAATTTTTGTAAGGCAGCTGATCTGGGGTTCGCTCTAAAAGGAAAAGAGTCACAGGAGGATGAGACGGACGTTAGACGGACGTTAGACGAACGTTAGACGAACGTTAGACGACAGTTAGCGGCTAATGTGAAGCTAACTGACGTTTCATTTCTACATTCATATAATACGCTACAAAAACATAGGACTCAGACTTATACACCTCATCCTTCATCACAATACTGTACTGGGTGATGAACTACGGAACTTTTAAATAATTTTATAAACTGTTAACAGCTAATTATCATGACAAGAAGGAGGAGCGAACCTGAGATCAACTTACCCCAAGCGGAGACATTAACAAACTGCACTGACGTGATGCGCAGCATCGACGTCATGCGCAGCATCGACGTCGTTACCTTCCGCTCGGACTTTCAAAATAAAACAATATAATAACATAAAGTGTCTGTCTCCCAAATTTTATCAGAATTTAAACACTGAATTATTTACACTGTTACACGTGCAACACGCCATCAGCATGAGACCATGACTCATTCTTAAGTCAGTGCAGCTTACGCAGTATAAGCTCTGTACTTTGTGGAAGTGGGTTTGGGTTAGTTTCTGATCAGAGTATCTGATTATAAACACAGCATCTGGCTTTCTGGGGAGGTTTCCATGATTAAGGATCTGCGGCACTAATGTAAGAATAAGTTAGTATCTCATGATGATGATGTGTTGGACACGGGATACTCCAAATTTAATCAGTGATAAAAAGTATGTAGCTGTTATAAAATGTTAGCCTGGAACTTAACCCTTTAGGCGCCACAGTTTTTCTTTTTCTTTTTCCTTTTTTTCATTAAAATATTCAGTTTTGAAATCACTATTTCTTGTTGGTTGGAGATAAAGGCTTGCTGTAAATGAGATACATCATCAGTACTTTACAGATGTTCTGTAAACATATGTACAAGTACAGCGAAAGATGTGGCTTCTACCATGTCTAATGAGAAAAATCATCCCATGACCCAAAGTTTGTGATGGTAGTAGATCAATTCAAGTACAGAACATCTGTGAACATCTGTAGAGGTATAATTTCTATTTCTGTGTTTTTGTTTTTTCTATTTACATTTCCGTTACTTCCCTCACCATTATCAGTGTTTTGACCACCCCTACCACACCCACCTTGAACATAGTGAAGTAAAGCATTGGCTTCAGTATGTGCTGCTTGTGGACGGTCAAAGCAAACGGTGTCACTACAGCTGCACCAAGAGGCAGCATCACATCTGTCTCACTGGATTACTGAACATCTTCATTTTTCTCTTCAGAATTTGAGTCGACTATTACTTGACAAAATACTTCATCAACAGAGAACAGATCTCTCACAAAGGTATGTTTTCTTGCTCTCTGTTATACTCCTGGTGTCCTCGCCCAGGGGGTGGTCTCAACTCTATAAACTCCAAAACTTTGAATAGAAGCACGCCCACAAGTATTGCTCAGTGGAACTCACAGATGTCTGCTATCTCCTGGTGTAAAGCACTAACTACATGGGGTACCATATTTGCAGCTATGGCTTGTTAAATTCAGCAATATTGCTTGTTGCAATTTTGTGACTTAAGGCACTTAAAGGGTTAACCCAGACTGACAGAATGACCATTAAGGTTTGCGTCCTGTTCAACACATGACCATCCCTGTAAAAGCTTAAACTGAACTGGCTTTAGAGGACATCACCTGCCTCGCCCTTTTTATCCACGGTGCACTGCTCCAAAGTCTCAGAGTGTGACTCTTCTTAATACAAAGTGTTGGCTTTGAAGCCCCCCTGCAAGACAAAAAGATCTTTGAAAAGAAATAATGGCTGTTTATATGGAGTGGGATGTGAGGAGCTGTCAGCCTCTGCCTTTAAGTTGATTTGCAGGAGTGTCAGAGAAGAGTGGGGGGGACTGGAGGAGGTGAATCATGGATTGTCAGAAATCAATTCTCTGGGCTGCTCTCATGGGAGTGCTCCAGTCATCGTCAACAATAGGCAAGATGAATAAACCAAATCTCCAGGAGAGCATGTAATAATCCCCAACATAATGGCATTGCCATATAGGATAATTCAATCGGGGCTTGCAAAAGGCAACTGTTGATCAGTGCTAAATTGAATATTTCAGACGTGTGCTTTTGTGAAAATCCCCAAGCTCTCCCCCACCTGATACCCCATCTCTCCCAGAGCCCCCGCTCTGCCCCTGTCCTCCTCTCGTCAATCAGCCTTTAGAGAGCGGCTCAGAAGAGCTGTTAGAAATCCACAAGGTTGAACAGCTGATGGATCACAGAGTCTGTTTCATCTTCCCCTGCTTTACATTTTCTCCAGGCTCATTACTGCGCCCGTATAGGCGTTCAGCTTCTGTTCCAGCGCGGAGGCTGTGTGCCTCTAATGCACGGCGCAGCACCTCTGTGTCAACACGTTCAGCAGCTAAACACTTTAAACAATGCAAGTTTAATGAGCAACAAAGCAACCATGTACCTGAGGGTTTGGCATTTTTCTACCTCCCCTATGTGTGTGGGTTTTTTTTTTTTCTGTCTTATCCGCTCCTGTCGCTGCTGTTATGTGACATTGCTGGCTGCATCTTTGCATATTTTGTCAGAGCGATTTTCCAAAATCTTTTGGCGTGGTGCCTGCCTGGATTTCAAAGACACCCAGAGGAGTCAGGGTATTGGGCTGAAATGAAACAAACAGCTCCCTTGTTAACTTAATTACCAGGGACAGTTTATGTTCAGCAGCGACTGTCACACAGGAAATGTCAAAGAAATGCACCGAAGATTTATAACACACAGGAAACCAATGGTTGAATCTTAATTACGTAATAATAACAAACAAAAATAGTTCTGTGCCTCAACCTATGGAAATAATCAGCATTAAGTGACTCAATTTGAAGCTACTTTATTCCCTGTGTCTCACACTCTTTCCCAAACAAGTCAGGTTTTCTTGTTTTCACTTGTGGTTCTACAAAATAATTACAAAATCAATCTGTTTATCAGCAGGACTATGGTTGTTTTCTATGAAAAAAAAGGGTATTGCATTTATTTGAGAAAGAAAAAAAGTCCAACTTTTTTCTGAACTGAGGTATTTACAAAAGAAAAAAAGTTTTTTGAATGAATTTGAGAAATGAGAAAGTACAGGTACCTCAGAATTCATGTGGATTCTCTCATTGAAGCATTTAAAACATGCTAAAATGAACTCATCATTCACTTTTATGAAGTTATATGTTGGTTTGGTTGTAAAGTGATGAGGTAACTTGATCTTTTCAATCAAATTGTACAGTTAACATCTAGTTTTGAGAGAGAAAATGGTCTGGTTGCTCTTTTATTTTGACTTTTAATAGTCAATTTTGATTTTATTATCTCAAACTTTGCCTTTATCTCACAACTTGGACGTTTTGTCATAAAACTTTGACTTTGTAGCTCAAAATTGTGCCTTTTTCTCCATCACTATGACTTTTTATCTTTGCAACAACATTGCAACAAGGACTATATGGGCACTACTGTGAGGACCACACTTCCCCATTGAAATATTATGCTGATTATTAAGACCTGACATGAGCCAACATTCTAAATGACAGTGCAGAGCTTAATAATCATCATAGATTCACAGAGCCTGAAGTGTGTGATTAAATGGGAGTGTTGTTAGTCAAGTACATGTACCTGAAATAGTTATTTATGCACATAAGCTGCATAAACACATTCTACATAGCCTACAGCGTTGTCTGACCTACATGCTGGGAGGTGAAAGAATCCTTGGTTTGTGTGTATTAAGTTTTAAACATACCCAACCAATCAGCCATGAATACATGAATTGTTTTTAGCTGTAACTTGTTTGAATTGCACTACATGCTTCGGAGATGCCCCTAAGCTCAATAAACAGCCCAAAGAAAGCAACTCTGTCCTTCTCACAAAGATTCAAAGTAAAAACACTGTCTCTTAACACAGGAGGGAATATGAGGCATCAATATTTTGGTGAGAGAATCACTGAGACTCTAACCTGGGGGAGTCTGTGCCCTACCAGGACTGACATCCTCAGACATCCTTACAGCGATCTTCTTACAGGGAAAATGTGCTATAGATACAGAAATGATGCATCTTTAGGAAAAAAAAAACATTCAGAAGTCAAAGGAGAACACGACACTAAACACACCATAGAAATGAATGTGTACCATTTACACCAAAAAGCATGTAATCATCAAACTGCAAAAGAAAAACCTCAAATTGAGGCTTGAAAATGTAAATGCCTTGGATTGGATTGGAGGGGGCCCTGGGCGACAGCTTCACTGTTGACAGAAAAAAGTAGAAGAAGATGAACTGTAGCAAGTCAAAAAGTTTCCACTGGATTGATTACTTTGTCAACACAACTGCTGCTGAGTGTCCTTTCTGTCAGCTGAGGGTTTAAGTTGACCAGAGGAACTGTAAGTCACCCAGTGTCAGACTGAGAACAGGGCTGTGTTGGTGCTAGATGATTTAAATTGCTGGGAGACCAAACTAAGGGCCCAGTGCATTATGGGTGTCTATAAAAAAGTAGCATGGTTTAAGAACAAGGTGTAATGTTGCAGTTTCTGCAGCCAAGGGCTTTTCAGCGAGACACAATAAGGATGGACTATGTACTGTTTGGAGCGAGGAGGAAAAAGAGGAGGAGGGATGTCAGATGTCAGGCACAATGATCTCCCCACCTCCACAGATCTGTGTGGAGAGCTTGGTGGAAGCAGCTCGGGATGCTTCAAGACAAAAACCAGTTACATTCCCTGAACTGTGCTGGGTGTAACTTTAACATCACAGGAAGCTTCGTCTCACTCTTGTTAAGGTCAACTCTCTCACTTCTAAATCCAATGTCTCTTTGACCAAACTGGTGACAGAATACAGTTCATACCACTTGGCTACGGAAAATTGGCATTACTCCCAATTAAAAATGCTGAGGGACTTAAAATGCTGTAGTTTGCATGCCAGACCTGTTGGCAACATAACTGAAGGGGCTGTGTACAGGACAACAGAAGCTGAAGAAGAGGGGGGCTGATCATCTAGTGGTGTATATACTGAATGTTTCTTTCTTTGATGATTGCAGAAATGGTCCAACAGATGCACATTTCATTGAAAGACAGTCAGTAGATTAAGAAGCACAAGCACAACATTTTATTGTTACTGTTATTATTGTTGGTTCGCACATGGCAAATAAAGTTACCACAATACAACAATTTCAAGGTACACTGCAGGAATTTTCATTACTGTTTGTAAACACAACATTATCAAAATGGTCTTTTCCTCCCTTGGGCCCAGTGCCAGCAGCAGTGCACGCGCAATGCCTCTGACCGTGGCAACGCGAACACAGTCACCAGATCAGCTAGCACCTGACATTTTCATGGTAGAGACTCTGGAGCCGAACACCTGACATCATGCAGGTAAATGAGATCCTGCAAATATTGTATCATTCTTTTTCTGTGTATTAGAGTTGCTATTGTCGCCGTTAATGATAGCTTCCCCCACTCGAACCGCTCGACATCATCGATTTCACTCATCCATTGGGGAGCTGTGATTGGCTGGTCATCACACCTACTCTTCACCCAGAAACATCCAGAGTCAACCAAAACATCAACATACAGGTAGAGGAGGAGGTTGAGACAGACACAGGCAGTGACACACATGCATAAAGGCTACAATTGAGTAGGATTACTCCTGTATAAGTTGACATTTTATGAAAATTCTGCAGACCCTACCTTTAAATGGTATCCACAAAGCAGAAATTGACATCAGTGTTTCTGCTGATCATTTACCGTGAACACGGCAAAAGGGAGCTGTGGCATTTCAGAAAAATTCTAATCTGTGGACTGTTTTCAAGTTTCCATTTCAGAGTGGCTAAAACATTTCCGTGTAAATGAGACGCAGAAATGTTTTAGCCACTCTGAAATGGAAACAACAACAATACCGTTATGTTTCCACCCTTAAATCGTTGTCATGTAAATGGCCGCTTATTATCTAGCCCTCTCCTCTGTGCAGTCAATAACAAAGCTGGGTCACGCAGCGCCCCCTACAGGCCTGGAGCACTTGTACATAGTGCAGTTGTCATAGAGGTGGGAAGTTCAACTCTTTTCAGAGAGCCAGTTCTTTTGGCAAACAAATGGAAAACAAATTGCTGATCCAGATTCTGCCTCTTTTACAGGTGTTTGTCATATTAACATGTTTTCATGACGCAACGCCCTCTACTACTCACTGTTGTCTGCTGTCTCACATCCTGAGTGGGAATAGTACGCTGTGCCTGACTGAGTGTCCCCCTCTCTGCTTTATTACAACCATGTGATCCTGTATCATCATATGTGATTGGCTGCCATGCTGTCAATCGAAATAAAGTTTGAGCAACAAAAGGAAGAAAGTTGGGGCTGACTCTCACTCAATCGGAGTCCACTCCTCTGATTCACTTCGAACCACTGAAATCATCTTACGAGAATGACACATCACTAAGCTGTGATGAAAAAAAAACAGCACTTGTTCATGAAGTAGCTTGTGAACCTGCATTTAGCCAAATAATGTAAAACTCCCTGAATTGACTGCATTTAAGAGGTGTAGCAGCACTTCATTCAAAGAACAGCAGTTTTTTTTTTGCTGAATGCTGTTTCACTTTCAGTGCGTTTCTGTTTGATTTTTAAAAATACATCATTTCTGTATTGCTGCTTGTTTTACCTGCTACACATCATCTTCCCCCCGTCGGCCACCGTACATACAAGGTTTGGCATCTTTGAAAAAGCCGCTGTTATAATTGCTTATCTGCAGTCGTGCAAATGAGCAGCTTTCCTGATGGTATCGTGTCAATCTGTACAGCGCTGTCTTGTCCTCAGGTTTCTTGTTAACGTGGCATTTGATAAAACTAACAACAGCAGCTGGGTTCATTTCAGTCCTGATATCAAAGGCCTGACCGACAGCAATGAGCATCTCACTGAAGTCTGAGCCGGCGCTCGGAGCGGCATCATTAGCAGGTTACTGGCAGAGTTTGTTATCCTGAATGTAGTAATCTGTTTTTAGCAGCACTGAGATCTAAATGGATAGACATAAACATGCTCTATTGTACCATTCAGAGCTCTGAGAGGAATATAAAGGCCCTCAGTGTATTTCCTGTGCAAATGTTTCCTCTGAGATCAAACAAAAGTGAAAGGATTCATGTTTGTCAGTCACATGATAATTGGTCAGGGGATCAGAATATTGATTCTGCAGCAAAATGAGAATTTCAGGCAAACCTGCTTCAGTTAAATCTGTCTGTCCGTCTGCCTTGCTCTTTATTTCTTCTCTCTAATCAGTGCAGACTTGACAAAAATCAAGCTGGAATGAAACAGAGACAATGTTCATATTCAGAAGCTGCACACACAAGTACACACACACACACTTACACACCATCAGTCGACTTCTGCAGAGCTATATTTGATGAATGACACTCCAGCTGCTGATCAAAGCAGGTGAGTGGAGCGGGTAGCAGAAAGCTGCTCCCTGCTGCTGTTACACTGCAACACAATGCCGCTCCTGCAGCCCTCTGGCTCCGGCTCGGCTGCTCCCAGGTACAGCACAGCCCTGTCATCTTCCTGCCTCTGTTATTTATCCCTGGCACACACACCACCACTGCTCACTCAAGCATGGCCAAAAAACACCCTGCGCTTCCTTATTACCACCGCTGCCTCCTCTCCACTGTTGTGTTTAATAAGCAGATAGTGCAAAGTGAATACATTCATATGTTTTCAATACATGCAAGAAGAGGTGGAATTGGAAATGACTCTTTATTGTGTTGTTTCTGAAGGAGGCTTTTTGTGCTCCTGAGCGCCTCAATTCTCATCCATTGTAATTGCCTCGGGCTGCGAGCGGGGTCATGACTGCAGGAGCTGCAGGCGAGCTGCTTACATGCCGGTACAAGAGCTCAATATTTCAGGCTCTGAGCAGGCGTCCTCTCCTCCCCTGTGGTCTGAGAGTGGCTGTCACACACTCAGACTCCCTGCAGCACAGCCGCAGTACCTTTATTACTCACAGCCGATACACATGGATGCACAAACATGCATGGACACTCGCATCTCAACATCCACTTACACAAAAACACACAGAGAAGAAGAAGAAGAAGAAGAAGAAGAAGAAGAAGAAGAAGAAGAAGAAGAAGAAGAAGCTGTGGGGAAACTTTTACATATTGATCTAGACTCTACTAGGCATAAGGGCTGCACCTTTGTCCCTCCATTTATCTTTACAAGTGTTTAAAAAAAGAGGAATTATACAAGAAACTTAGGGACGGTGGATAATATCGGCCCTCCAATACTATCAGCTGATATTGGCTTAAAAATATAATATCAGGAATTATTGGCCTTGGGTTTTTATTAACAGATCATTAGTCTTTAGCATTTTTGAGCCTGCATGAACTCAGCATGGGACGTTTACAGGCACAAACTTTGTGACATATAACTGTCCAGCACTGTTGCCCGTGTCATACGGTTGTGCCCAAAAGTTTACACCCCCCAACAGAATTTCTGATTTAGTTGGCCTTTTCTCAGAGCATATAAATGATAACACAAAATCCTATCTATCACTCATGGTGGATGGTTGGGTGAAGACATTTTTTGGGAAAAAAAAAAAAAAAAGTTTACTCTTTTTAAATCATAATGACAACAGAAACTTCAAAAATGACCCTGTTAAGAAGTTTACTCAACTCTGGTAGTTTTGGCCTGATAACATGTACAAAAGTTAACACAAATGTGTTTGAATGTTTACTAAAGGTAACCATCCTCACCTGTGATCTATTTACTTGTAATCTGTGTGTGTGTATAGAAGAAAACAACAACAAGAAAAAAAGGAATAGGGTCATTTTTGAAGTTCCTGTTGTCATTATGATTTAAAAAGAGTAAACACAATTGTTTGCTAATAAATGTCTTCACCCAACTTCTGACCATGGGTGACAGAAAGATTTTTGTGTTACCATTTACATTTTATGAGAAAAGGCCAAAAAATCAGAAAATCCTGCTGGAGGGTGTGTAATCTTTTAGGCACAACTGTAGATGAAAAGAGGGACTGCATACATTGTGACAATGCTAATGTGCTTGTTTTCAGACAGAAAAATTCACCTCTCACACATGAGGACATGGGGGTAAAGTAATATGTCGGTCATAGGAGCCAATCAGCATTAGTCTACTTGGTGATTTTTTCCCCCCACTTTAAAGGAGCGCTGGTTTTCCAAATATTTATGTGCCGTTCTTGTTTTTATTTGCATTTCTTTGTTACCCATAAGATGTGGCAGTGTCATTTTGGCACTTTTTTCCAAAACTTATGATGAAGTTATTCCCTTATTTTGCAGTGTGTACATTTTTAAAGCCATGTTACATTTATATTTGCACCCAGTGGTGTATCACACTAAAATTGGGCATAATGTGTTAATTCCAGAACAGGCCATAATGTTATGTCGAGAGACGACAGTTTTGGTGTAAAAGTCTGCATATATGAGTATCAGATATTAAAAGTAGGGTATTTTCAGAATATTGGATAACGACAGAAAAGCCAATATCGAACACCCCTCCAAGAAACTCAAATTATCAAGAAATCTTCCTCCACTTTCTGGGGGTCTTCTTCTGAACTTTTCAAACTTATTTTTCTCTAGCAAAAATGAAGCAGCTCAGCTATTCTCTCACCGCCAAAGCCAGGAGGTGCTTGACATGATGCGCCAAGTCTGTTACACCTGCATCTGTGCACACACACACAAGACAGTTACACATTCACTCACAGTGAAACCTTAAAAAAGCGTATCATTTAAAAAGTATATTCATGTTAACTTAATTCCTGATAGCTGCTATAGTAATTCCAAAATGAACTAATGTCACGTGTCCAAAACAGCAAAAACCAAACCGACACAAGTGTAATTTAAGTGGATTTTCAGCGGGGTAAGTTTATTTGTGAAGTGAGTAAAACACTTTTTGAATCTCAAGGAGACAAACAGCATCTGGGTCTCACCAACTGTTGTCAAGAGTAAATTTCCTCTTTAAATTCACTCATTTCTTTTTCAAGAAGAGTCTCACATTTACCACTTGTCTATCTACTGAAGTTTGTTTGTAAAATTCAAAAGCATCCTCACCTGCAGTTTAATTCTCTCAGATGGGCTCTGGAGAGCTGGTCACCTGTTCTTACAGGGAACAACAGACACAAGTTACAAGTTATGAGGACCTTGTATTCACCACTTCAAGAACACCTGTATGAAATAAAAAGGTAAGAATATATGCAGCGGAAGAGCATCACTGAACACACAACACAGTAAGCCACAGGTATAAGGTATGAGAACAGGAAACTGAGGCTGCAATTCACATGGACTCACTATAACTAGACCATAGAGACTGAAAAACTTTGCCTGATCTGATGAGTCTGGATTTCTGCTCCACATTCAGATGGTCGACTCAGGATTTGGAGGAAACAACATGAAAACATGGATCCATCCTGACGAGGATCAACTCTCCAGCTGCTGCTGGTGTGATGGTGTGGGGGAGATTTTCTTGGCTCACATTAGACCCTTTTGTACTAACTGAGCCTGGTTTAAAATATTAAAATAATTCAATGTTTCACTTTTCCAATGGCGTAGAATTCTGTGTGGACCGTGTGGACTGTGTGGACGAGTCCACGTCAACCTCAACAAATCTAAGACATTTTCAAAACTCCATTTACGTGTAAACGTGAGGCTGAAATGCAACGAAACTATTGCGTTTCGGGCGAAATGCACCCTGATCCTGGGTCAGTCATGCCAGTTGCTGAAGGGACTGTGTTTTCACCATAGACTGTTTAAACATGGACGTAGTCTCCGTGACGTCACCCGTCGGTTACTGCGGCTCTGTTTTGAGGCTAAACGACGGGCGCGGCCATATTGGAAATGGGGCGAGTGACGAGTGCACAAAACTACAGCTATTGGGCGCCCGTCAGTCACGTGATCTGAGCTGTGGCTCTGATTGGGTAAGCTCTTAGTCCTAATATCTTCCAAACGGCCGAGTTAGAAAAAAAATTCACCCCCCTCACAGTGTGTGCCGTTAGCAAAATTAGCGATCCAGACGGGAGACAGAGTTTGTACCAGGCTTTAAATACGCTGATTTCGGCTGTGAAAACTGCCTTTTTCCCGTCTGCTTGTACAGGACTTCCGGTGCTTCTGGAGCCAGCCTCAAGCGGTCACTGGAGGAACAGCAGCTTTTTAGCACTTCCGCATTGTCTCATTTTTTCAGACCGGAGGTTGCCGCTTGGTTTTCACCAAAGGAGCGGCTACAGGGCTCGAATTGACGTGAGCCAAGACCACCTTCCTTGGCTCGCTTGTTTTGTCCTGCATCTGAGTGCGAGTGCTGTGTTCACATATACCTAAACAAACCAGATTTTGCTCTCCGTTTTAAGAACAACTGCCACAAACAAGCCAGGTGTGAAAAAAACTGTACGTCACTTAAGGGAAATAGACCCCTCCTCATAGGCAAAGGCTAACAAATCCAAAACATTGATATCATTTTCTCACTCTTATTTTGTTACTTTTACTCTACTCAGTTGAAAGATGAAGCAACACCATCCCCTATGTCAGACAGTGGTGGGGACGCAGGGCCACAGCAGCAGCTGAATTTGAATAAGGAAATGCTAGTGTACAAGGATTGTATATTTGGATTTATGCCCAAAAAATAGAAAAGAATCAGGCAGTTCTGTGATAGATCTGTGCAATTCTATAAAAATACTCATCAGTTTATTTCATCAAATCTATTTCAGATTCCTCTTTTCCTGGCTCCTTTGGCACCAAACATCTCTACTCTGTACATGTGGTTCATATTGAAGAAATTCTCTTAAACGGTATCTTGGGACCATTTAGACTCCAAGATAAAGAAGCTGCTTTACTACAGGGATCATGACTGCTCTCCATGTGTTGGACGTAACCTTCTTGTGCTCACTCAGAGAGAGTGGGAAGCTGGTGGGTGTAACATTTCATATTCACAGGCGGATGGTTCTCTGTGTGTGGAGAAGAATATTTTGTCAGCTGCTTTAGTCATGTCAACAGGGAGCATTAATCATAGGGTATCAAAGAGTCATGTAAACAGCTTAACCTGAGTAAACAGCAGCCACATCGCAGAAAATGCTTGTTTCTGTCATGTTACCTTTCGCGTGTTGCCAGAGCTTCACTTCCTGTCTTTTGATGCACAGTGAGCTTTGAGCATTTCAAAATATTTGAGATTGTTCTTATTGTCAACAAATCCCATGAATTGAAGACTCAAAGCAGCATTGCATTGTTCCCACCAAGAAGCACTATTATGTGTGAACACAGAGCTCAATATAGCCTTCCCTTCTGTTCCATAAAGCATTGTTGTTGTTATTGTTGTTGTCTGAATACACATGTGTGTGAGCTTCCCTGGATTGTTATTTTGTTCCTCCATCGTGCACCAAATCAACTTTGATCTGCATATACTTACCAACGAATACTCCTTTGAAACTTTGATTTTAGGGAGATTGCTCAGACTTTGAAGCTTCTGGAAGTACAACTTAAATATTAACCCTATAAACCCAAACATTTCATATTTGATACATGAGTTCAAAGACCTTAATCTCATCAACATGTTAAATAGTTTCTTTAAAAAAGGAAAACAGTTAAAAATGTAAAAAAAAAAAAAAAATCTGCCACCTTGAGGATTTTCATGTCACTACAGTTGGCTGAAGTTGTATTTTAGCCCTTTTCAAAATGTCTGTTCATGAGATAATCCACTCACATTTTGTCTGGAAAATTGTTGCTTTATTTTTAAGAGGTTGCAGCAAGAATAACAGAGAAATTTTTTTAAGTGTTTTCTGCATCAAATAAATGCATATTTACTCAAAAGGTACAGGGTTAAATATGAATGTACAATCTCAATATATAAGAATTTCAGTAAAATAAACATTCATATGTTTAAAATAGCTCCCAATGTAAGTTTGTTTTTAACAATAAAACTCCTCCCATGTGTGTCAAGGTTCTTGTCCCAACCTGTCATAGCCCCGTCATAGCTTCTGTAAAAAGTTGAACCCCTGTTCTACTTCACATAATCACCAGCCAACCCTTCTTTATCAAGTTTCAAGATAAAACCATGTTAGCAAAAAAATATAAATGCATGAATATATCTTAAATTGCCCCAGTGATTATGTAGTGTTGCAGTGAGTTCTACATTAAACTGTCTTTTTCAGTTCTCGTTTCCTGAGCTCTGCAGTTATTCTACTTTTTTAAATAAATACCTTTTATATTGTTACCGTTATCACTACCACTCATGGTTTATGTTCCTTTGTAGTGATCAGTGACCGTAAATTTTATTATTGAAATGAATCATGTTTTAAATTATGTGTCAAGGTCATTAGATGATCTGTGAAGGTCACAAACCAAACTATAGTATATTTCAGTAAGGTCCATTTAAAGTACATTTGGACTGTGCATAGGTTATTTGTTTAAGCTAAAGTTCTGTACATCCTGCAGAAACTCAGCAACTTTTACAGCAAATGTATCGAGATAAATATTTTCATCATGGTGTGAATATAGGAGAGTAAAAAAAAAATATTAGAAGACACAAGACTAGATTAAAGTTATTAAATGGAGCAGAAAAAACATTACGAATGCAGGATCAGGAATCTGTGGGCTTAAAACATTGTTTGCAGTTCAAAATAGTCTGAAGATGAATGTTACATGAGTGTGTATGCTCATGTGTGTGTGTATGTTCATGTGGGTGTGTCTCTAATGTGGGTGTGTCTACCTGTGTGGTGAGCCTGTGTGTGAGTGTGGGTGTGAGTGAGTGGCCTGATTACAGGATCTGCAGCACCTGTGAGGAGCTACCAGGTAGAAGTGTTGTCTGCTCAGCTTCTTTTGTCACTTGTGTGTGGAAGCTTCAGCTGCAGAGACCAACCAACCTTCTCAACTCTCTCCAACTATCAGTGGTTTTTGACTTAGCCTTGTGTGGCTGTGTGTGTGTTTTGTAGAGCTGTGTTTTTGTGTGTGTTAAAAGTATAAGCTCAGTGGTGAGTGAGTTTCATTTGGTCCTGTTTTTCTTCTGGGTTTATTCAGACAGTTTTAGTTAAGAACTTGTTATTCCCTCTGGTTTTGATAAGGAGTATTTTCTGTTTGCAGTTATTGACCTGAGTTATTTATTAAATACCTTTAATTGACCATTTTTCTCATGCCTTATTTTTCTTGACCATCTTGTCCTGGGTTTAAAAGTTTTTTTTGTTCGGCCTGCATACCCCTAGTACCAGGTCGTAACTAAAAAAAAAACAATCTTGATCAAATCAAGATCCTGATCCTGACATAAAAACATCCTGACATATTTTCTCCATATCTCCCCCTAGTGGAGAACATTTTCCTTTGTCAGAAGCAGAAGTAGCATGTCACACTGCAGAAAACTAGTGACTTTTCATTTAGTATCAAGAGACACCTAAAGGAAAGGTGAGCTTTGATTTCATCAGTCTGTGATTATGGAACAAGGACCACCTTTGGTGACTGATTTTTAAAGAAATAGACTGAAAGGAAGTTACACACGGAGCTAGCAGATATTAATTTAATGGTTAATAAAAGCCTCAGTAAGACCTGCTGAATCTTGGTCATTTTTACAAAATCAAACATGGCCCTCGTTGAAAAAAGTCTGGACACTAGCCCTGTGGTGTCAATGAATAGAATAGAATATAACAGAATAGAATATAATAGAATATTCTTCATTGATCCCCCATTAGGATTTTTTTTTTTTTTTTTTTTGTCACAGCAATTCACGACAATCAAAGTACAAACATGGAATAATAAAATAGAATAGAATATTGATAATAGACTCAATATAAGATCGTAAAAATAATAAATATAGAATAAAATAATCACTATTTACATAAAACAACTGTACATATATCTAAAATGGATAATGAGAAGTGGAGATGAAGTTAAATGTGCAAAACACCATTTATGATCTAACAGTTCATAAAACAACAAACATGACAACAGCATGGACTTGGGCCCAATTCCAATTCCTTTCTTAACCCTCAATCTTAACCCTCAAGCTCAACCCTCAATCTTAGTGGCCCTCAAAACCAAGTGTTAAGGGCTATCTTGTGACTTAGAAATGGGACACCCCTTAAATGCAAGTGAAATTGTTGTGGACTGTCTGACAGTTATTCCTTCGGTTAGCGTGATCAAAAAAATATCTGTATAAATAACACAACCACGGACATATTCAGCTGTCACAGCATACCATAGTTTATTGAAAGGTAAACACCAGCTATAACTATCGTTACATAACTCTGAGGCTACAGGAGATGACATTAGCCCGGTCATCTTATACCATTATCGGCACAAGCATGTTATATAGGCTGTTATCTTGATAAAACAATTACATTACCACGGAGAAAAATGACCATTTTGTAATGTTTACTAACTTAGACGATAGCAACATGGCTTGTCCGCACCGGACGCTATTGACAAAAGATCGTAAAATAAAAATAAATGTTCTGCAACAACGAGGTAAATAATCCATAAAATGGGTCTAAACTAAGATAATACAATGGTTTTCATAATATTTATATCTCCATTAACAAAGAAAATACTATATTTGTAGCTCGCCTTCTCTGTCGCTTTGGACGCCATGTTTATTTACTGAAAATACGCAATGCATTCTGGATGTCCCTTAGTCCCAAGGGTGGTGTCGGAGAATCTCAGTATTGAGGGAGATACAGCCCTCAATCTTACCCCTCAACCTTAACATTCCGAGAATCGGGACAGCACTTACACTTCGCGGGAACGCGCATTTTGAGATTGAGGGTTAAGATTGAGGGTTAAGACAGGAATTGGAATTCACCCTTAGACTTCAGTCTTTGTCATGCATTTGAAGTACACTCTGGGTTACATAGCTATTCTACTTCTGAAAGATGTTTCAATCACTCTGAGGAAAAATGGCTACATTGTTATCAAACCAAGTAAAAAACAGAGAATCTGGACTGGAAAGTTCAAATGAAGCAGTGGGTTCAGTGAACTCCTGTTATCTATGATGCTGATGTGGCTGAATAGGGAGCTAAGTTGAGGCTAACCACAGTAGTGAGCTTCAGAAGTGGACCTCTCTGCTTTGGCAGGGCTGAGTTAATGGACACGTAGCTGTGGTCCAGGGTCGGTGAGGCTGGAGACATCTCCTCCTGAAACACAGGGAGATTAGCTCAGAGTGGAGGTGATAACCTCACTGTCTGAGGCAAGCTTTCTCACTGCTAATACCAATTACCCCCCTGCCTCATGCTCTCCCTCACAGGGATACACTTACGTATGCAGACACATGCACACACGCCGACATGTACACACTCTGTACTCACTGCACCACCTTGGTTTGAGTGTTGTGTTTTTTGTTTTTTTTTCTCTTCAGGCTTGGGTGGTTCAGACTGTGTGACCCAGCACTTCTGCTCGGGGTCTCTTTAATCCCCGAAGTTTCTCCCAAAATGCATCAGCCTCCTTGTATGGTGAGCAGAGGATCTCTCCACAATTACCTCAAAGCCCTCCTCTATCTGCCGGGGTAAGCCTCTATTTACATATGTCCAAGAAGCCAGAGCTCTGATGCTCCCTGCCACCATGTGTACCAGCCTCCAAAGCCCCTGAAGCCTCCATCTGCCTTCCTCTGACACAGCACACACACACACACACTGCACACTCACATCTCTCTTTCTTATAAACACAAGGAGACATCAGGCTGAATATGGTGCATTTTAAACCCTTGACCTTTGACCTCCAGCTTGTCATTGTCACATGATTCTGAATAAATCATTTCAAAGTTACAGCCTTAAAAATAATGAGTTATTTTGCAGCAGAGAGCAGCAAGTTCACCTTTTGTGTCACTGTGAACATGGTGAGGCCGAAAGATTTAGAGCGCCCTCTGCTGACATAACCTTTAGTTAGAAACGTACCTGATTCTCATTAAAAGATGGGAAATAGTTTAAACTTTGAGTCAAAATCTGAACTAACTTGACTCACATGTAGTATCTGTGTTTAACCTCTGAAGACCTGAGTGTTAGTCTGATGTGCATTTTTTAATTTCTCCTTGCCCTTTTGGATCAGTAAGACCTAACTAGTATAAAAACTAAACTTGGTCGCACAGGAAGTTATGTTTGAAGTGTTATTAGTTGAGTACTAGATTTTTTTTTTTTTTTTTTTTTAAGTGTTATTGTTCATGACTACACTTTTCTTCTCACTGAAATGGGTGTTAAGTTATGATGTCACCAAAAGATGATGTTTCACAATGAGGCTAATAAATAAAATAATAAAAAGTGAAGTTTCATGGGTCTGAGAGGTAGAAATATAATGTTTACATATGTAGACGCCAGGCTTTAAGAGGTTAAAGAAATTTTTACCATGTGCATGCATATTCAACTTTTGTTCTGTCTAAGACAAATGGGTTGAATCAAGGTCCTGTTTACACACTACTACAGTTTTAGAGTAAAACAAAATAATATTGTTGCGTTTCAATCTCTCTTTTACGTGGGAAATGTGTTTCACCAGACCTTAAAACGCAAACTTTTGAAAACAGTGTCTTGCTCTTTCATTGTTGCTGTGTATATGACAATCTGGCATTTTCAGTGGTGTCAGGCTCTGCTTTAAAAAAATGGGGTAAAATAACATTCATGTATTTGTCAAGTTTCTTAAAATAAGAACAATGTTCTAACCCCTAAATTAAAAAAAGAGAGAGAGAAATTAGACCCTACACTCTTCCATAAGTGGGCCAAACATGATGATGATATAAATATTTTGGCATAAAGCATTTTTCTGTCAATGTGGCGAAAAATGATTCAATTGCCTTATCCCCCCAGATTTTTGTTACATACTGTTATTATTATAATTATTTAAATATTGAATCATTCAATTAAGTATGAAACATTTGAATCCTCATATTCTTACAAGAGTCATTTTATAACTACCTATGTAGACTTGGGGTAGTTATACAAATACTGGAGTTTTAAAAGAAATAAAAAGGATCGTTCAAATTTTGATCAGTTGATATCAAAAACATGTTTTGTTTTTGAGGAACACTCAAAAATGCATTTCTAACAACTTTTCATCACAAAGATACTGCAAGAAAAAAACCTGATCTGGTCATAGTTGATGTCTAAGGATCAAAACAAGAAACTGAAAAAGTAACGTTTTCTCCCCATTGGTGTTTTTTTTTTTTTTTCACTCATCACAAGCAATACAGGAATTGTTAAGTGATAGTTGTTTGCTCCTCCTTTACAAAATTGTACTTATTATTATTATTATTATTTCAATTCATGAAGTAGCTCAAATACCACAATCATCATGTTTCAGCGTCCCCACAAAATCTGTCAGGCCAGGCTGGAGCGATTTGATGTACATCGACTCGAAAAATTAGGGAATCATTATGACAGAAATAGATGAATATGTTCTCATTTTATCAGTAGAATTCAAAGGGTTAATCCTCTCTGAAGAAATGAGTCAGCTTTCTGCTTTCAGGAGCAGGTCAGGCAGAATGATTTTCCCAGAATACACCTTTAAAGAGGAAAAGAGGGGATGGTGGAAAATGAAGGATGAGCCACTCTGACAGAGTAATTGTTCAGTGGAAAGTATCAGTAACCTAATTAACACTGCACTGTAGCCTTTGCTGCAGTCAGATCCTGCTCTGATATGTTTCCTGATGCGTTCTGACACTGTAGTTAGGGG
>RPOG01004829.1:5778-39265 GCA_008086565.1 Thalassoma bifasciatum
TTATTATTATTATTATTATTTTCTTCTCTTGGTTATGCAAGTCTTATTCTAGGTCCTTGATATTATCCTGGACAGCTATCTTTAACTTATCCTATTTTATCTTAGCTTGGCTGAGCTGAGCTTATCTTATGTCTTTTGATGTGCTGAAGAGTGCATGAAATCCTGTCGGGGGCCCTCTAGTCCAAAACTGATTGCTGAATCATGGTAGAGCTATCCTTTAGGAGCCACACAGGGCAAGGTCCCTGAACTCCTGAAATTCAAATCAGGATACAGCACTACCATTTTATTAACGAGTCTGTGTATGCGCTTCTCTCTACACTGCACGCAGTTTCCCATATTGCAAGACCTGGTGAGATGACTTGGGAACCTATTAATGTGAGGGACCGAAGCACACCCTTTATTAATGACATTAATGAATATTGACCATTGCCTCACATCCCAAAAACACTATAGTTGATTACTGGACCACAGACTCTCCAAAGAACACATGCCATGATGATCAGATACAGTTCTAGTAACAAGGTAGATGGTAAATCTGCTGGAGGCCAGCTCAACTCCTTGGCCACACAACTGCAAGCAACTGGTGATCATAAATCCCCCTGAAATCTATTGAGGGAAAGGCATGTATGTAGAACCTCAGAGAAGTGGGATTATCCGAGATAACGTTAACAGAGGGGCATGCTGCA
Organism: Thalassoma bifasciatum; assembly: GCA_008086565.1. Taxonomy (NCBI): domain Eukaryota; kingdom Metazoa; phylum Chordata; class Actinopteri; order Labriformes; family Labridae; genus Thalassoma; species Thalassoma bifasciatum. The sequence goes on from RPOG01004829.1 coordinate 6,465, forward strand.
CCCATTATTGCATAAAATTTACCACAACCGGAAATCAGATCTACGCTCATCTCCTCGACAGGAAAAGGCATGTAAGTGGTAACACTGCAATGAAATGGCAGGCAGCACGATAGAGCCCATAACCGATATCTATCAATCTATTTATTAGACACTGTAATACGCGGAATATACTTTATACTCTTATTTAACCTGTAAAATACTATATTAATAGGAATTTGATGCTTTACTGAGAAATGGCACAAGCATAACAGTTTGAGAAGACTCTTCTGGGGTTTGAAGAATTTGCAGCAGGAAGAAAATTCAAACTCGGGACTTATTTTGATTTTCATCTATAATATTTATTATTTATTTATCTATTTTTTGCCTGTAAATAATAGTCTTGTCTTTTGCTATTCTTTTGTGTTTATGGTTGTTGATAATACTCTTAATGCAATTTTATTTATTTATTTATTTTTTATTTTTATTTATTTTATTTTATTTTTTTAAAATTTTATTTATTTATTTATTTTTACCTTTAATGCCTTACCTATACCTTGTACAAGAGAGCGCAGCATACCATAACATGATACTTGTATGTTCGAGCACACCTGGCAATTAAAATTGATTCTGATTCAACTCGCTGGATTTGTTATGTGGATGTTTCAGTTCTCTGAAGCTACCGCCATGAAGACCAATTACCCTTTGAAAAAACCTAAACTTAAGTTGAAGGTAGCTGAATATGACTTTCATTTGGGTCTTTTGTGGGTTCCCCACCTCCCTGCAATTACTTTGCAGTTTGTCGTTTTCTTTTGCTCTGTTATTAGATGTTTGTATACGTTTGTGGTGACGCTGTAGAACCTTGATGCCTGAAAAACACTATGTGAAGCTCCTGTTTGTCATCAGGCAGCTAAGCGCCTTCTTTCAGGGACAACTCACTATGGAAGGGAGGGGCGGACTGCGCATAGGCGGAGCGAATGAAACTGAAGCTTTAGACTTAGAACAGCGTTGTTGTGTTTTTTTTTCTTTTAATTTATTTATTTATTTATTTATTTCTAATGTGATGGAGAACGAGGAAAGAAACTGGTGGGGAACGGACGGAAAGTCAAGCACACTACACTTCGTATGATAAAACGCGCATGCGCTAGAGAGTTTTCTGGATGGGCGGGGGAGCGTGCTACTTGAGCTGCGNCTACGGAAGATGATTACTTTTAGCACAACCGGACTTCGCCACAGTCAACAACACATTTGTCTGATACATTTCAGATGAGCATAGAGGGATCAGGTTAATATGGTTACCTGCCAGACTTTAATCCCTGAGGTGAGGGAGATCGCTCGTCGACCACTCTTCTTGCTGCGAGGTCGACCTCGACGGCCCTGACGTAAAGGGTCACTGGAAACGCCGCACTACATCGAACCAGTACCAGCGGTACCATAGGTCCCTGCGACGTATGCCCGGCCCACGTACCAAGACTCCCTCCGGCTGCTTCACCAAAAGACCCTCAATGAGACATCCATCTCGCTGAGGGAGGTTTGGATAATTGCCAGAGCAGTTTTCCCAGAGCAGTTAACGCGGGTCCTCGTCCTGGATATTAACGCTGGTCTGATCCGGGCTCTCTTAGCGGGCGTGCTAATGCTGGCGCTAGCTTCAATGCTAGGAGCAGTGTGCGGGCAGTTTTCCCTCTTGACTTATCCTCTGGCCGGAGGAAGGTGCGGTGGAGGCAGAGGAAGCCTGAGCATGGCTGTGAATGTGGGCCTGAAAAACTTTTAAACTTTTTGTTGCTGACTCGTTGTGTGAAGGATCAGTTCTCTTTAAGACCAGCCGGATAATGGATGACTGCTGTATACTTGCCGACCGGGAGCTGCGGCGAATACTGCAATTTGCCTCAGGCCCATAACCGTCCTCGAAGGATCCAGCTGAGACATTTCGGCGGATGAGATGGTGAGTTTGACACACAGACGGCAAAGAACAAATACTCTCGTACCTTAACTTTGAGACGCAGCAGTGTGGTGCGTAGCAGTAGCAGGAATAGTTGTGAATGTAGACATGTTTAAATAGTGGCGGAACAACCAGCTGCCGCTCGACACTAACCTTAAGTGGAGAGGTGTGACTCGAACGTCAGCCTGTCAGCTGGTATCAGCTGGGCGTATGACTTCCGTGTCCTGCATGAACTAACGCGAGCTTCATAAATAACACAACCACGGACATATTCAGCTGTCACAGCATACCATAGTTTATTGAAAGGTAAACACCAGCTATAACTATCGTTACATAACTCTGCGGCTACAGGAGATGACATTAGCCCGGTCATCTTATACCATTATCAGCACAAGCATGTTATATAGGCTGTTATCTTGATAAACAATTACATTACCACGGAGAAAAATNGTAAAATAAAAATAAATGTTATGCAACAATGAGGTAAATAATCCATAAAATGTGTCTAAACTAAGATAATACAATGGTTTTCGTAATATTTATATCTCCATTAACAAAGAAAATACTTAATTTGTAGCTCGCCTTCTCTGCCGCTTTGGACGCCATGTTTATTTACCGACAATACGCAATGCATTCTGGATGTCCCTTAGTCCCAAGGGTGGTGTCGGAGAATCTCAGTATTGAGGGAGATACAGCCCCAGTCTTACCCCTCAACCTTAACATTCTGAGAATCGGGACAGCACTTACACTTTGCGGGAGTGCGCATTTTGAGATTGAGGGTTAAGATTGAGGGTTAAGACAGGAATTGGAATTCACCCCGAGTCCTCGTTCAAACTTGCTCAGCGGAGCCCCGCTGAAAGTCTCGGAGGTGTTCCCTCGCTCTCTGGGCTGCCATGGACTCTCCCGATGACTCGTTACGCGCTGCCATCCCAACAACTCATGCAGCAGCTCCCCTCTGGTGCCGGTTTGTGCCGGTCCGCGCACCCGCGGGCTCCTCTAAGGAAAATCCCCACTTTTTCAGATCCTGCCGTGCCTCCTGGGCGCTGGTATACACTTGGAGTCCGGTGCTCCAGTGGATCCGCATGCTGGTGTACGGTGTTTGAAACGGATCCCCTTTTCTCTGAGAGCTTTGTTTATTCCATTCTATTCTTTGCGCTTTTTGGTGATCTCTGCTGCGTAGTCATGGTCAAAATATAAAGTTCTGTTACCCAGCTGGATTTTTCCTTTTTTCCAAGCTTCACCGAGCACCGTCTCCTTGGTCATGTAGTCCTGAAAGTTGATTATAATGGGTCTCGGTGGGGCTCCAGGTTTAGGTTTAAGGGCAGGAGACCAATGCGCCCGCTGTATTTTCAGCTCCAAGTCCCGCGGCAGTTTGTGTCTGAGGAGCTTCTCAACAAACTGCGGTACAACTTCTCCTTGTGCCACCCCAAATATACGGATGTTATTTCTTCTGGACCTGGACTCTAAATCCGTTAGTTTCCGCTGCATAACTTTTTGCTGTTCCAGACAGGAGCAGAGTGCCTCGGTCGCCTCCACCGCCCACTCCTCCACCTGCTCCACCCGGGTTTCAGCTTCACCGACTCGGTCAGTCAGAGCCTGCATCTCCACCGTAAGAATATCCAGTTTGCTAGAAATTTCTTGCCCCACTTGGTTGAATTCTTTTCTCAAGCTTTCATTATCTCCCTTGAGATCATCTTTTAGGTCGTTTATTGCTGTAATTATGTCCTCGGGGTCGAGGTTAGTGCCGTGGTGTCTCTGTTCACGTGAGCCTTTAGCTGTGCTGCCACTGCTAGTGTGGTCTGCTTCAGTGTTGCTGGCTTTTGTTGACGAAGAACGTTTATCTTGACTTTTCGGCATTTTTTCTTCTCCTCTGAGGATTCTTAGGTTTCTTCTCCCACTCATCTAAAACCGAGCTATTTGGTATTTGTAAATCTGCTTCGAGTTGAGGAGAGCGATTTCACACACATCCAGCTACTCCATTACCAAAACCAGAGGTCCCTCATGAAGCTGTTGTTCTACTCTGCTGGTCTAAGCTGCTGTTCTACTCTGCTGGTGTGAAGCTGCTGTTCTGCTCTGCTGGTCTAAAGCTGCTGTTCTACTCTGCTGGTGTGAAGCTGCTGTTCTGCTCTGCTGGTGTGAAGCTGCTGTTTTACTCTGCTGGTGTGAAGCTGCTGTTCTGTTCTGCTGGTGTGAAGCTGCTCTGAAGGTGTGAAGCTGCTGTTCTTCTCTGCTGGTCTGAAGCTGCTGTTCTACTCCGCTGATAATTTAGGCACAAATCACAGTACAGCGCTTGACTGAGATTAATCTGTGCTTCTAATAGCATGACTGATAGATTGTGTTAAGGTTGAATTTATTTCTTCAGGTTTAGGATTATTTGGTATTACTTTTTGTTTTGTTTAGATTCAATGTAGTTCTTCTTGTTGTTTTGGCAATTGGATAAGTTAGCTTTATTTTGTTTATATTACTTTTCAGAGTTTTATCTAATGTTTTGGTTTTTGTTCCTTTTGTGTATGAATTTCCTTCTTTTTATTGTTTCATTTCTTTACATTGTTTTTGGGGTTGTCCTTATTGGGTTTGGGGTATGTTGTGAGTCTTTCTTTGGGGAAGTCCTGCTAAATTGAGTTTAAGTTGTGTTATTGTATTTGGTAATTCATTTTTTTGTTTGTTTGTTTGTTTGTTTTCATATTTGGTTTCATTTATTGTGTTTGTTTATTTGACCCCATTAATTGTTTTTTTCTGTTTCAGTGCAGAGGGCCTGTGGATGTGCTAGTGCCGGGTGGTGGTATCTGCCTCTTTGGTGTGCTGTGTGTCCCTGGGATTTGGTTTGCTCACTCCCTTGTGTGTGTGTGTCACGTGTGCCTGGGTGCTTTTTGATTTCTTTTTGGTGGATTCCTCACCCTTCACTAGCCTTACCCATTGGTCAGCACTTGAACTAGTTCCTTCCCTTTCCCTATGTTTTGTGTTTTTGATGTGAATGGTGAACAATATTTTTTTTTAAATATTTAAAAATAAACATTGTAGGGTTTTGTTTTTTTTTTGTAATTACATTCAGAACCACGTCTGCAGCCTTATTGGTATAACAAACCTGTGTGTTTCCTTCTTGTGGTGTAAAGTTAATTCTCTGGGTAAGATTCCCAGGGTGGCGTTGCCAGGCATATTTGACCATTTGTGTTTGTAAACCATTTCTAGACTGTTAAAAAAAAAAAAAAAAATTGGGTCAACCACTTAGCCCTTGCCACATGAATCTGGCAAAACTTGACATGTTTTATTTCCTTAGATTTCTGGCTACAAGGCAGAAGTGCCCCCATCTCGATACAGGGAGATTTGATGCCAAGAATTCCTGATTTATACAAAAAACTGCTCTCTGCTTTACAGGCTATTAGCATTAGCTGGAGCCGCCTCACAGGCTTGTTTATCGGCTGTTGGCCCTGTCAATCACACGTGCAGTAGCCAATAGCCTTGCCATTCATAAGAAGCCTGCTCTAGCTGGATAGACTGCTGAAAAATGAATGTTTTTGTCACGCATAATGATTAATATTTACGTTTATATTGACGTACACAACAGGAGCGGTACAATCTGTGACCGGGAGCTATAAATACACAATTTTTAGCAAAGCTTTTCACAGAGAGAACAAAGTTGAGTACAAAGGAGACACTGAGCACTGATACAGCTGGTTTGTTTTCATGATCTTGTTAGATTAAACTGTGGTGAATGAGAGCACATCTGCTGTTTTTGGTCACCTAAAAAGTGAGCAAACACACACCCAAGCCAATCAGGTGCTTTATATGTCAAAGGGGGACATATTGCTAAAGAGTGCAAAGGGAAGGTACAATGTGCCCAATGTGGAGGACAGCATGAGTATGGAAAAAGTAGAAGAGATGCTCAAGTGAAATGTTGTAATTGTGGAGATCACAATGCTGCATATGGAGGATGAATAGTACAGAGAGAAGCAAGAGAAGTCCAGAGAGTCAAAATCATGGAGAATGTCTCAGTAGAGATGACAGTGAAAGGTAGTGCTGCACAGTTAATCGAATCGCAATTGCAATCACGATGTGAGAATGTGCAATGATATAGCCGCACTTAAGGCTGCGATTTGTGATATAACTAGTTGTGCGCATGTGTCCCTAAATCCATGGAGTCCATTTCATCGCGGCCATCACTGCTCCAAGAATCTGTGTTTGTGTGTGTGTGTGTGTGTGTGCGAGCGCACAGTCTGCGTGTGAGCGTGTGCAGTCTGTTTGGTTACGTGATTTTCCAGCGAGCTGAAGGAAGAGTTGGATGACGGGCTGGAGCAGTGATGAGTAAGCAGACGAGGAACTGGTGACGAAGAAACACGCATGTGAGAAAAGTGGCTTTTTGACAATTAGTGCCAGGCCTGTAGTGTTACATCTGCAGAGGATCTGACCGCCTGTCTGTTGAATAAGTCAGGTCTACACAGTGATGCAGGAGCCAGGAGTCACCAGCTAACAACTTTAGTTGCCTCCCATCACACTCATCTCGTGTTAAGCTGCACGCCCGGTTTCCCAGTGTATCAACGATGGAAAAGGAACGAGATTAAATTTGAAAAGAGGAACAATGTCAATCCTGGACCTTACTCTGGTGTCAGACAAAATGGTGAATATGTGTGAACAGTGGGTTTTGGACAATGATACACTGAGGAGTCATCACTTTCCAGTCATTACTATTATAAATGATAATGTGTGCAGGCAAGAAAGAAAAGCAGTCACAAGATAGTGTTTTGGCAGAGCAAATTTGGTTTAGGTTCATCAACAGTTTAGGTTGCACTGCAAGGAGACTGTTCACATGGTAACACATGAAGGGAATGTACAGGATTGTGCCAGTCAGGTTAGTTAGACTGGATGAACAGAAGCCAGAACTTGAATTTCTAGCAGTAAGACCAGTGAAAGTGCATTTATAACCTAGTTTAGACTGTATGAAGTGAGCTAGAAATTGGATTTCTAGCAGTAGGACCAGTGAAAATACATTCAATCGAGTTCAGACTGTTGGAGAAAATTTGGAAGAAATATCTCTGGCAGTAAGACATGTTAAAGTCCATTCATAACCTAGTTTAGACTGTATGAAGTTAGCTTGAACTTGGATTTCTACCAAAAAGACCAGTGAAAATGCATTCATAATCAAGTTTTGACTATTTAAGGCAGTTTGGAAGTAAGATTTTTGTCAGTAAGACCACTTAAAGTAAGTTTATAACCTATTTTAGACTATGCAGTGAGCTTGAACTTGGATTTCTAGCAGTAAGACCAGTGAAAATACATTTATAACCTAGTTTAGACTTTTTGAGGCAGTTTGGAAGTTAGATGTCTGTCAGTAAGATCACCAATGAATGTCCTAGAAGTCATTCTTTCCCCATTAGTAGGGGGCATCCCCCCACCATGTAAGGAACTCTATGGATTTGGCTAACAAAATCAGACAAATCAGCCTTGACCTCAAGGAAACTATGGTTTTATATGACGTGACATCGCTTTTTACTTGCATCCCCACTGGAGATGCAGTACACACAGTAAAAGGAAAACTGCTTCTTGACAACACTCTGTCCTAAAGGACCAATCTCTCCCCTGAACAGGTGTGTGACCTTCTTGACCCTCAGCACCAGCATGGTTTCTACAGGCAAAAACATGGCTGTGCCATAGGAACTCGTGTTTCACTGAATGTAGCTAGCCTGTATATGGAGGAGATGGAGAGAGTGGCACTGAGTTCTGTCCGAGGTTTCTGCCCAGTAAAGGGAAGTTTTCCTTGCCACTGTAACTGCTACTGCGAAGTGCTACACTCATGATGGATCAAGATGAGATAAGATTCCTTATCCTGTCTTGGTGTTGGGTCTCTGGTAATAAAATAATAAAATACTTTAACATTAACAGGTATCAACCAGCTAATGTTTTGTAAAGTGTCTTGAGATAACGTTTATTATGATTTGGCGCTATATAAAAAAAGATTGATTGATTGATTGATTTATTGAGTACATTCCGTGGCCACTCACACTGGTTCGGATATGTTGATGACACGTGGATCGCCATCAGGAAGGGTGAAGTTGAACCTTTTACAGAACACATCAACTCGGTGGATAAAAACATCAAATTCACAAGAGAGGATGTCAAAGACAACTGTCTAGCGTTTCTAGATTGCGAGGTATGCATTGAAACTAATGGGGAACTCAACATTGGGGTCTACAGAAAACCCACCCACACGGATCAGTACCTCCAGTTTGATTTACACCACCCACTGGAACACAAACTGGGGGTAATCCGTACTCTACTACACAGAGCACAAAATATCCCATCTGAAGCAGGTGGGAAAATAAGGGAACACAAACACATTCACTCTGCTCTCCAAACTTGTGGCTATCCCAACTGGGCTTTTATCAAAACAGCTAAAAAGCCCAGGAAGGACAGGAAAGATGAGGTCCACAGGAAGAGAAACAATATTGTCATAGCCTATGTGGCAGGAGTTTCAGAGAAACTCAGGAGGATCTTTAACACCCACCAGATCCCTGTACACTTCAAGCCCAGCAACACTCTGAGGCAGAAGCTTGTCCATCCCAAGGACAAAATTCCAAGAGAGAAACAAAGCAATGTGGTGTACGCAGTGCAGTGCAATGAGGAATGATCTGACCTGTACATTGGAGAGACTTAACAACCATCACACAAACGCATGTCACAGCACAGGAGGGCCACGACCACAGGCCGTACTCATCAGTCCAGCTCCACCTCAAGGAGAAGGGGCACTCCTCTGATGAACACAAGGTGCACATTCTAGCCAGAGAAGACAGATGGTTTGAGAGAGGGGTAAAGGAAGCCATTCATGTCAAACTAGAACGGCCATCTTTGAACAGAGGAGGAGGCCTCAGACACCACTTGTATCCCACCTACAATGCTGTCCTGAGAGCCCTCCCAAGGAGGCATGGCTATCTTTCACACCTGCAGTCAGGTGACCCTAGCGACACTCATAAGAGGGCCGGGAGGGGGAACAATCGCTCATCAAGGCTAACAACTCATACTAACACCTCACCAGTCTATTGGTTTGGGGTCACATGACCACTTGTTTTTCTTTGCCACCAGCCTCCTGGTGTACAAATACCTAGTTCTCCCCACCAGACTTTCAGAACTGAAGAAGCTTCTCTGATGAGAGGCAAAACGTCTTCTACTCACATGAGGTTGGTCCAGTTGACATATTTCTGGCTTGTTTGAGTTTTATCTTGCCCTGGATGACTGAGAATATCCACAGATTTAATTTTAGATCTTGCACTTGAGTAAGGTATCTCCAACCCCTGGAGATTTAAAAATCCAAACAGCAAAGCTTTTTCTTTTTTTCACACATGCATCATACCTTTTCTAGAATTGACTTCTTCCTTTTCGACAACAAATTGCAGCACCATGTTAATTCCTGTGAAAACTATATTTAAGGTTTTTAAGACATAGCTTGCATTTACCCTGTTCATTAAATAATTGTGCTCATAACGGCTATGTATTGTTGGACAAATAAAATAAGTTTAAAAGCTCCTGGAGGACATCGGAGCTCCTGGTACATGGAGAGAGTGTGGTCTACAGTATGATGTTGGAGAAATGCTGTACTGCTATGCTTGTAATCTATGTTATCATTCTGACGTCAAGGACAGACTGCTGTTTTTCTCTGAGCATGAATGTGTGTATGTGTGTGCTTGGGGCCTGGTACGAAGGATGTCTGGTAACACATTCCTTTGTAGGAGTGTGGCAGGTCGAGGCCATCGGACAGAAGATTGAAGACATATTTTTTCAGTTGGCGTTAAATGTCTAGAATAGGTGGAGCTTTTACTATAAGGGTTCAAGGAAAAGTGAATCGAAGTTCTTTCTGGCTTAGGGTGAGCTACTGTGAACCCAGAGACTCTGTTATACAATTCTTTAATCATTGTAATCATTAGATCTTTTGGGCTGAGAACTCGGACGTCTCCTTCTTATCTTTTCCATCCATTCCAAACAATCTGCACAGGACATGGTAAAAGGTAATCAGGAGTCAGATAAATTGAATATCAATTGCTTTTTATTTTTAAAATGTAGAAGTGTTCATTCCTTTCCAAAATGTAGTATAGCTATCTCTGACCATGCACCTGCTTCGATCGACATACACTGCCCAGTACAAGAGTTCTCTGATCTGTGTTTCACTGCGTTGAAATCACACATATCAATCCCAGTTTCTCAGACCAGGGAGTAAAAAAAGCACTTTCTTGCCAAAAAAAAGAGGCAGATTTGGCCACGGTCTTATAATTGAGCTTCCAAGCGACGCGGACACTTCTCTGCATTGGAATGTGCGTTCCTTCACATGCTGGCATTAAAATGTCACTGTCCTGAGCAGGACTTGGCTTGAATACACGTTACCAGTCAAGCTTTTGACACTGTTGACAAAGTTAACAGTAACACGTAATGCATGTCCAAAAAGCACTGAAAAACACACAGGTCAACAAAATCTAGGCATTTGCACATAGTTAAGCATCTAACAAATAGTCTCAGCAACACTGTGTTGAAATCACACATATCAATCCGAGTTTCTCAGACTAAGGAGCAAAATAAGCGTTTTCTCGCCAAGTTAAGGTAGATTTGGCTACGGTCTTATAAATGAGCATCAAGCTATGTAGACACTTCCCAGTGTCAGAATTTGCACTCCCCCGCATGCTGGCATTGACCCTTATTATTCTTCTTTCTCTTATTGACTTTTCTTTCTACTAGTGTCAAGGGGGAGTCTGGGTGGAGTGTGCATGATCCCATTGTCCTTCTGAGATTTTAGATTGTATACTTTACAAACTTTCAACAACATTTTCTCTTTCCTCCTCTCTCTATCCACTCCTTTAGCGGAAGGAGCGCACCTCTTGTGACTCAGAGACACAACATCCTGGAGACTTTGTACCGACATGCGCCGGCCAGTGCATTGCCATTGAACTGCCATGTACTTAACAGTAGGTACGAAAACCACGTGTCCAGCGGCACACGCTGGGGAGTTCATTGGGTACCAAAAAACCTAACCCTGGCGTCAGGTGTGATTTCTATATGACCAGCACTTGTTACTTGCCACAGCTGAGTTTTAACAAGCATCACCTGCTTTAAGTTAGATGATTTACCCACAATTCTAAAAGTGCCCATAGTTTTCTCAGGCCTACCTTTTGCGTTGTGTGTAAAACTGTGTCAATTTTAGCTATTTTCTGCTGTTTTTTGTGTTTTTCCAATGCACATCAAGGAAAAGAAAAAACACATTAATACCAAAAAATGTGTAATTGCAGCAATTTTCTGTGAGAATTGGTGTATTTGATAGAAAAATTCCAGGGGTGCCAATATTTTCATCCACGACTGTATTCACCCTGACTCTTGCATTTGATAGTTTTCAATTCTGTTTTGCTTTCCACGATAGTGCTGTCATTCCTTGCTTGTATTTACAGACTGAGCCCACAAGATGGAAGTAGAGCTCCATTAAACCCAGAAGGAACCTCCCTGCACTGATTTATTTAGGCCTGAGATGCATAGGACCCTGGCAGAGAACAATAAATCTGCTTATTCCAGAAACCAATTATCACAGTTTAGTTACCTGCTATCACCCTGGAAAACTACAAAATCCCTCCAAAAGGAGCAACTAACCCCAGGCCACAAACCACAAAACTCACTCTCAGAAGTTAAAGCTGGACTCCACCATAAAAAATGCATGTCAGCCCCAGTTTGTGACTTAGCAGAAATGTTCGCTTGGAATGCATGAGGAAACCATTTTCATAATTCAACAGTTTTATTAGTTAAGAACTGGAGTAATCTTCCTCCTCTCAGGAGTATCCCCGACTCTTTTCACACTTCACTTCTCTTACCATCTTTCTCCATTTCTGGGGGTATTAAATTTGCGCTCTGCCAGGATTTATGACTTCCCCTCGTCCCATCTGGTTCGTTTGCGTTGGTCCAAATTGGAAATTGCAGGTTTTTTATTTGCCCCGCTTTTTTTTCCTGTAAGAAACTGACAACAGCATTTAAGCAGCCGATTTGTAATCAGTCGGAGGACTGCGTGGGTCAGCTGTTAATCAGAAAAAACATGATTAATCCTGAGCTGTCAAAAGTTATGGATTTCCACAAAGGGTAAAAGCACAAACACTTGGATGCATCCGCTGTGTCTTGGGAAAAGGTTACCGCCATCATGTGATGCTGTGAGTCACTGAACTTTGAGAGGCTGCTGGTCCCATGATCTAACGCCACTTCAATGAATTGATTTTCCTTTTTTCCAGTCATCCTTAAAAAAAGAAAGAAAATACCCTGAATGAGAGTGAGGACTTATCACAGCACTTGTTTACACCAGACTTCTCGGTGTCTCTGCAAAGGGTTAGGACTGAATGAAAGAAAACCACAGCAGCCAGACTAAGTGAGTAAATCAAGTTTTTTATGAGAACTTTTGAGGACTGTGCATTTCAAATATTGGATTCCTCACCTTTCAGTGACTTTTCCATGGATTCCCAGTCAAGTGGCATGCAATCACTCATGTCAGACTGACTGCAGCATTGTGGTTTTATGCATGCAGATCTGATTACATTGGAGCACTGTCACAGTCTGCCAGTATTCACAATCAAGAGGTGAAGTGCTCTTATTACTATTATTATTATTATTATTATTATTATTGTTGTTGTTGTTGTTGTTGTTGTTATTGTTATTGTTATTATTATTATTATTATTATTATTATTATTATGACTATTATTATTGTCAGGTTTTTTGGTTCATGAATTCCCCAGTGGGTCCCACCGGTCCCCATGGTTTAGTACTTTGTATAAATTACATAGCAGTTCAAAGGCAATGAACTGGCCGGCACATGTCGGTACAAAAGTCTCCATGTTGTTGTGTCTCTGAGTCACAAGTGGTGAGCTCCTTTGTCTAAAGGAGTGGATAGAGAGAGGAGTAAAGAGAGGATGTTGTATAGAGTTTATAAAAGGAGCAAACTCAATACTAAAAAAAGAGGGGGAAGGGGGTGACATGGGATGTAATACAAAAAATTGGAGAACAAAATATTGGGAAAAAAGGGGGGGGGGGGGTTGTTTGGAGTTTTGTTTTTTTAGACGTGTAATAGTTTAGGTTTGGCCCATGTTAAGGTTTAGTGGGTCAGCGTTTGGGGGAGGAAGGTTAAGGAAGAGATTTAAGTTGGGCTGAGGGGTTAAGTTTAGGGAAAATGGTCAGGGAGAGGGTTAAGTTTGGGATAAGGGTCAGGGGGAAACTTAGGGTGTTAAGTGTGTGATTGTGTGTGTGTTTTTGTGTTGTAAAGAAATTATGGTTTAAGGTTGTTAAAAGGAGCCAAGCTGCTTCAGGTTTGATGATATTTTCACTTTTTTTGGCTTTCAACAACAGTTATTTTTGTCTGAGTAAACGTCAACTGATTTGCAGGCTCAAACTGAAATGAGCTTTATAGACCTGTTCAAATGTATAGCAGAACATGTGCAAACTCAATTGCGTGCGCAAAGCTGATCTAACACAGTGCTGACGTGGACTGTGTCTCTCATATGAGCAAAACAGCACGTGCTATCCATTCAGCGCGTCTGGCTTCATGAATATGCAGAGTGTATACAGATCACCAGGATGCGCAAAATTCTGGGAGGAGTAGATGCAAATGTGATCATTTACCACAGTTTTAGCGTCTATATTTAGCAGGTGTGAAAAGCAGGTGCAAAGTGAAACAATATTACACAGACACGTCTGTGGTCAAATACAACAAACTACAGACAAATGTTTAGGCATCCCCACAACCCAAGAGGTCTAAAAATCTCTTAAAAAACGCTTAAAAAAACAAAACAAGCACAAAAAACAGAGCCCACAATATGATTTGGATTCTCTCCCCACCAAGTGTTAAAGGGAAGAACTGATCTCCGTTCACTTTCACTTTCAAAACAAATACTCAAGTCCTGACATTTGGGCGAGTGGAAGGGAGTCACTGCATTCCACGCCATACAGATTCTCCTCACAGCCACTTTAACAGTTTGGTTTCCTCTGTAACAAGTACGACTTGTACACTGACTGAACATTCATCTTGTTTATTTGCTGTGCTACACAGGTGCACATCCCATCGGCATGACAACAATAATTAACAGAAGGTGACGCCCCACAACCCTGTGAGGTGTCAATAATCTATGGAAACCCCATAGATTGGCCATAATACACAACTGTCAGGGGCGCAGACAGGAGGACTCGAGGCACAGGAGTCAGAGTTCAAACAGTTCCTTTAATAAGAAAATAGTCGGTACACAGAAAATCTACAAAACAGGTGAAGGCACAGAATCGGCAGGCAAAAGGAGGCAACGAGGAAAATGAGCAACTGGTCAAAACACGAGAGATCAAAACTGAGTTGCTGGAGAATCAAAAGTAACACCAGTGATAATTTGACAAGGAGTGAAGGGGACACTGGGGATAAATACCCACAGGGAGTGGACAGAAAACAAGGCACAGGTGAAACACATTAGGGAGGGGCCCAGTGATCAGCAGAGGAGGAGACATTTGACAGGAAGTGAGAAAGAAAGAGACACAAGTTAACAAAATGAAACAGGAAGTGGAAAATAAAGAGTGAGTTAACTAAAGAAACTTTACAGACTGGTGGTCTTGATAACAACAAGGATTCAATACTGTTATCAGCAAGAACAGATAAGAAATGGTTCAATCCATGGACATCTTTAGCTTTTTTGATTTACGATATTTGATTGTTGATTCATTTCATAATACCAGAGCGACTGGACCTAACTATGACAAGCTCAAAGTTCGAGAATCTCAAAGCATTGCAAAAACCAATACTACAGACTAAGTGGCCTGTTTCAGTCGATAACACATAATTAAACAATACACCGATATGACATGTGACTTCTAATTGTTTCTACTTATTTACATTCCAGAGATATCCATATCCATTGACTTATTTTATTTTATTTTACTTATAAACTGAATAAAAAGTTATTGACAGAAAATCTGTGAAGCCTGCAACACAGAACGTTTACACAAGGAAGTGACAAGGTAATCAATGATGATTCAGAATGATGAGCAGAATCAAAAAGGGCATTATTATCAACAAAATCTCATCAATACCCATCCTTTTGTATGTCCCAGAAAAAGCGACCAAAGCATATCCATAAAAAAAGCTTTTCAAACTGATATAAAACCACTGAGTCCTAAAATAGACAATAAAGTGAGCTCAACAAACTCAGATGTGACCTCTGATCAGTTCATAGTTTTTAATTAACAGCTGTAAAGATATATTCACTTCATATTGATGCTGAATACACAGCAACGCCATTTCAACCCACGTCAGACCTTTTGAGAGGAGCAAGCTTTGGTGTGTTTGCACAGAGTCTAGTCTGCAGCCCAACTCAAACTCCTCAAAGATTAAATGAATTACATTGAGATAGACGATCAAATGAAGACTTTCTTTGGGTGTGTGGGTGTAGGAGGGCTTCAATAATATGCACAATAGCATCTCACTCTTGTTCATTTATGGGAGATGAAAGAATAATCTCTTAAAATTTGGATACAGACAAACAGAAAGTAAAAGGCAAACAACACACACAGGGACAGTATCACAGGCTCTGTTTGTGTAAGTGTTGATCTGCAGAACTTACAGTGAACTCACAGACCTTAAATTTCACAGGTTGAACTCTCTCTATTGCCTGCATGACAGGACGATCATTTTTTAAAACATCTTTGCTCACTTTGCTTCGGTTCACTCTCTCTCTCCAAAATACATCTCTGTGCTGGGCAACAGAGGAGAAGTTAGAGGCGATTTTTTTACTGGAGGATCAAAGACCAAAGACTTTTACGTCGTGTGGCTTCCTGTTTGTCTGTGGTTCTGTTGTGGGCAGAAGACCCAGGAAGATTATGGAAATCAAACCAGTGATGTATGGAGAAATGTGCTGCCTCTGCCTTAAAGATGCTGTTAACCCCCTCTTGCTCCAGCATCTCCACATGGGGTCAGCTTCCTCCACTCACTGATGATCCTTTTCAGTTTCTGCTTTGCTGACTTCATCTGAGTTGCAATGAGGCGACTAGTTCTTGCAGCTCTGGATGTTTGGGATTTTGATTGGAATGAATAGTTGAATTTTCTTGAAGGCGATGGACTCATTCAGTCGTGTCAACACCAAGGCTTCCCCCTGGGTATATTCTGACCAGCAGCTTTTGGGTCACTTGTGGAAGCACTTCATCAGTGTTTTCAGCCCTGCAGCTCTCTCATGCTTCATCCTGCTGCCTGCCTGCCCAGGGCTGAGCTTCTGTTCCAGGGGTTCCACACATCAGGTCTGCCATCTGCCGTAGCAAGGAACCTATCAGGCTGGGCAATTAACCCCTTACAGTCCACCCAATGCTGACCTATTTACCATGCCATGTTTCGGAACTTATAGCTGTAGAACCATACGGTCAAAATTCATCAGAATCAGAATCAGGATCAACTTTAATGGCCAGGTGTGAACATACAAGGAATTGACATACAAGGAATATGCTTTGGTATACTGTGCTCTCTTGTACAGGTAGTAGTAAGGCATAAATAGGGAAAAAAAAATAATAATAATAATTGTGAATAGAATCTTATCGACAACTATAAACACAAAAGAATAGCAAATAGACAAGACTGATATTTACAGGCCAACAAAAATATATATGGTAATAGTGCAGTGGAGAGTAGTGCAAGGATGCAGATATCAAATGAGGTAGTTAAACAAAGTTGCGTAGTGGCAGTTAAATAAAAACAATAAATGAATAAAAGAATGAACGTTCTGCTGTTACATTAAATATCTGTGTTTGTTAACAGTACTATTCCGGGTTCAGTGCAGAAAAAACAGTGAAGGGGGCACCTCCTCGTCTAAGGTCGATGTACCTTACTCTGGAAGAGGTAGAGGAGCAGGAGAAGGAGAACATCTCCTGACACTGACACTGTCAGTGACACCTCATTTGAAAGATTTAAGTCTTGAGCTTCAGAAAATATCATATTTTTATATGTGGCTAAAGATCATGACAGGATAAATGCAGCTGAAACAGTTTTATTTCCTCTCCCTTTTTATATAACCCATCCATCCATCCATTCTCTTAACCGTCTATCCTGCGAATCAGGGTCGTGGGTGGCTGGAGCCTATCCCAGCTGTCATTGGGCGAGAGGCAAGGTACACCCTGGATTGGTAGCCAGTCAATCACAGGGCTGACATGGAAACAAACAACCATTCACACACACACTCACACCTACGGGCAATTTAGAATAATCAATTAACCTAATTTGGGGCATGTTTTTGGTCTGTGGGAGGAAGCTGGAGTACCCGGAGAAAACCCACGCATGGACGGGGAGAACATGCAAATCACGAACTTCAAGATGCTTTATACCAGACATATGACATCCACCACATTACTTCTACACCTAGTCATCTACGTCCAGGTGAAAATTGAGCTTTCAAGGTAAAAACCTTGTAGGAGTTACAGAGTTTTTAGTCTCAGCTGACCAACACCAGTAGATGCACAGTCTAACGAGTTCATGCCGACAAAACCACTTGTATCAGTGCTCAGTGTCCTCTTTGTAGTCAACTTTGTTCTCTCGGTGAAAAATTTGGGAGATTATAGCTCCCAGTCATGGATTATACCTATACTGTTGCACTCATGAAAATGAATGATTACGTGTGGCAAAAAAAAAAAAAAAAAAAACATTTCAGCAATCTAAGTAGCTACAGCAGGCATCAGCAAGGCTATTCTTTGCTGTACGTGTGATTATCAGAGCCGATAGTCAATGAAAGAGCCTGTTACAGGGGCTTTGTGCATCTTTTGCTAACGCTACTGGCCAGTCAAGCAAAGAGCACTTCTTGTATAATCAGGCTCTCCTGGCATCAAACATCTGTGTATGAGATGGAGACACTTATGTCTTGTATCCAAAAGTCTAAGAAAATAAAACACACCCAGCTTTGTTAGATTGACATTGAGGAGGAAATGCTCTAAGACTGTGAAGCTGCTGTTATTGATGAGAACGGACACGACTGACAAACAACGGACTTTACAGGAGAAATTTCACCACTTGGAATAATTTGATGAAACAACACCTTTGATATGATTGAACTCTGGATTCCTCTGGTGGAAAGGAGAGTGAATATTTAGGGTGCAGGCTATAGAAGTGACATAATGACCACAAAACAGGTAGGACGTCCTAGTTGTCGTGATCGCCATCTGAGGTGTTCTTCCACTAATGATTTCATTTTACTTCATGGTTTGGCTGTGTGATGGGCAGCAATCCTATTTCTGCCGGACGAAGCAGCTGTGATGCATAAATTCAAGCAAGACAGGAAGTAGAGCCTAGAAAACACAGAAAAGAGGCCGTGACTTTCAAAATAAAACAAACTGTGCCAAAATTAGATTTTACAAAATGAGCTGAGAAACTCCAGGATTGAGCAGATCTAAGATTTTACGGCCCAACATGAATAAAGACACACTTATGTATAGTGCGGGGAGCATGGGAACTCCTCGATCTAGCAACACCAGCTGTCTGTCAGTCCTGTAGTTGGCGGACACAACACGCAGCCGGTGTGAGTTGACAAACGCAGTCAACACGCACCACAGCAGAGATGCAGTGTACGTCCCCCATAAGCTTTGGATGTGTTTCAATCTTTGATAAAGGCATTTAGACTTTGTTTATACCTTGATGACGTCAGAGGAATGGCAAACTGGGCGCCAATGCCCCGATGGAGCAAGAGGTTAATTGCAACTTAGATTAAATCACAGTGTGGCTTGCTGCAATGTTATTATTGCAGACAGTGCAGCATTTCTTTAACCTCAAATGTGTCAGAATACCAGATTTATTTTTTTGCAGTTGATGTTTAATGCTCTTCACCAGTGCAACCAGATCCCCATCAACTCTGAGTGGTTGAAAAAAAGCAGTAAAAGGGGCTTGAATTGGGTGAAAATTAGGAAAATGCTCAGGAAGTTGCAGAACATTTCAGAGGCCTGACATTTCTGTTTAAAGTATCCTTTTTTTATTGATCTTATGTGGTATTATAGTTTTCTGAGACACTGAATATGGATTTCATTATCTGTAAGCCATAATCATCAACATTTTTTTGGAATAATGGCTTGAAAAAAATTCACTTTGTGTATAATGAGTCTGTATAATTATTGGGTTTTACTTTCTCAACTAAGTGGTTCAAAACAATGAAATTTGGCATTATCTTTTTTTTGTGATGTACTTGTTCGTGCAAACAGTGTCTTTTGTGGATTTTTTTTTTTCACAAAAATCCCACTTTTCTCCCGTAAGTATGTGTTTTTCTTATTAAAAAAAGTATAATAGTTTTTTTTTTTTTTTTTTAATCACCAAATTCAGTAAAGCAGTTGATATCAACACAAGATAGGAAACCTAAAAATGAATGCGCAATAAATTGCAATTGCAATATTGGGAAAAAGAATTGCAATTACATTATGTCTGAAAATGGTTTAGCTCTAAATCAGAGACAGTCATACTCCAAGCAAAATGCAAATGGGGCTCTGCTGCTTTCCCCTGACTTTTTGTCAGCAGGTAAAGTTTGGATTCATTCATGCTTGTGCACCTACGCAACTAATGTGAAGCAACACAAGCAGAAAGCAAACATAAACAGGTCATATCCACCAAAAGTTCTGAGAAAGTGTGCGATAGATTGAAAAAGATGAAAACTAAAGATGTTTGATAATGGTGCTATAGTGCTAAGTTGGTTCTACACCTCAGGTGATATCAGCGTTGCTGTGTGCGTGAATCATCTCTCTCACTCGCTCATTGTGTCCAGGATTTTATTTCCTCACACACTTTTGAGAGGGACTGTAGGAGTTTTGTTCTGAGCTCTGTCCAGCACAGAAACAAACGCGGGAAGGATTAAAGAGAAGATGAATCTAAGGGAAGTGTGGGACCCACAATGTTTAGTGTGTATATGGACATGAACCCCCCCTTTATTTTTTGTTGTTTTGCATGTAATCTTGTTCAGTAGTTAAATGTGAAATAATCAAGTACAGGAGCATATGTGGTACTTTTGGTGTGTTATTGGTGGTTAAAGTGAATAAGGCTCACACAGGCATATTTGGGGCAGCTTAGGGGTCTTTAGGGTACACGGGTGCACATGTGGACCTTCAGTGGACCGAAACGTACTGCATGATGCAGCTAAGCTAAGCTCCATGCTGTGTTTCTGTATTTACAGGTGAGCAAAAGTCATGAATGAGTGAATGCATGTGGTGACATGGGTAGTGATGAGTGTGAGAGAAACCAGACCTCTGCTCATGTGACATCAAGCAGAGACCCACTAATCGGCAGGGCTCCGGAGCAGCAGGAAACATGCAGGCAGGCAGAAAGACAGGCAGGCAGGGATGCAGGGAAGCAGACAGGTAAGCAGGAAAATAGGCAGGCAGGCAGTGGACGAGCAGGCAAATAGACAGAACCCCACCGGCAATTAGCAGAAACAACCCCAGTAGGTGGAAGAGCTAATGAGAGCTCCACAATGGTCCAGCAAAACAGCAGCTGATTCCCGCTGATAATGCAGCTAGAAACGAGCCTAACAAATCATGAAAAGGCTGTGTTAAAGGGAGCTAATGGTTTGATTGATAACAAGTCAGCGTCATTTGGCTACATACTGTCAGATGCTTCGCCCCTGAGTCCCGAAGGAGGCTGAGACTGCGATCCTATGCCTCCGAGCTGCAACAGCACAAACACACAATATGGACCATGCTGACGGTCACTTCACGCACAATAGCTAGGATAGCCGCTGACCTACCTGGCAAGGTGACCACCAGGATGTGAGGCAAGCGGAGACAGAGCGGATCTGCCTACCGTAGAGCAAGAGGGGGCAGAATTGCCTCCAGCTCCCCTTTATAGACTGCCCCCAGGCGGTGATAGGCCAGCAGTGCAGAGCTGAGGGGCCGAAGGGCTCCTCCTGCCACACTGTGGCCCTGCTCTGCAGTCCTGCGCCCATTCTCAGACTTCAGGTTTTTCATCCTCCCATTCAAACAAACGTGACCTTCATTTCACTAATAAGGGATTGACAGAGGCAGACTTGTGAAAAACGGATTTCTTTTAAAACGGGTCATGAGGGGTTGCAGGTTGCCTGGCAGTTTAGGTCGTGTCACATGAAATTTGCCATTGAGCAAATAGCTAAGGTTCATTCTGACATCCTGCTTCTTTGTAGCTTCATGCCCCACTCTCACTTTTTCCTGCTCTACCCACTGTCCTCTCCTCTGATTAAAGGCATGAAGTAACTATCAAGTTTGCTCTAAATGGATAAATAGGATGTGAATTCTAAATATGGATTAAAACATTCCCCTGCATCTTCATAAGATAACCACAATACATTTTAGTCAAGAGAGTTAGCATTAGAAAGAGTACACTGCACAAGGAGGTTGTTTCATCTCAATTCAGCTAAAACTTAATCTATAAAGCATGATTAAAACAACTGGAGTTGATCGATGTGCTGTGCAGGTAAAAGATACAGTTGCTGAGATCAGAGCATTTTGGGGGTGAGCAGTAAGACCTGATAGGACAATCTCAGGATCCTGGCAGGGACAAGATGATGCAGAAGCTCAGTCACTGGGGGACTAGGCCATTAAAGGCTTTAAGAACAAACAATGACAGATTTTCTTTGTTCCAGTTTGACACTTTTGGCTTCCTAACATCATGCTTAATATTTTCAAGCTATAATTGTTTGTATACTGATTTTTATGATGCAAAAGAAATGCTTACTCAGTTAGCAACTGCTAAAAAGATACTGAATGCATGAATGTAGCCTCAGCAATATCACAATGATGTCTGAGGAGGTGTTATTCAGCACGAGGATAAAATAATAAAATAATGCAATATAAACACGGCTAACTCCAAATGCTGCAGGCTATTTACAGCCTTTGATTTGGTCACTCTTAACAACCCTCCCAAACAAAAAAGGGCTAAAGAACTCTCTTGCACTTCAGCATTGTCTTTTCTCTCTGGTTGCCAAGGACCCACTTGTTACAGCAGCTCTCTCTTCTTTGTCCTTTTTTCATTTTTTTTTTCTGTTTGTATTTGGAGCCTTTCCTTACCTTTTGAGTGTCACCCCCCCCCCCCCCCCCCCCCTTTTTTTTTTTTTTTTTTTTTTTTTTTTTTTTTTTTTTTTTTTTTTTTTTTTTTTTTTTTTTTTTTTTTTTTTTTTTTTTTTTTTTTTTTTTTTTTTTTTTTTTTTTTTTTTTTTTTTTTTTTTTTTTTTTTGGTAAGTACACCAAATTAGTTATATCTCTAGTTCTGTTTAAACAATTTTTGTGTCTGGGGATCCTTAGTGTATCCATGGTTGCATTGTTCACACATGAAATCAGCTGTAAGCAGCCTGTAGCATGTCAATGCTAACTGGTGCCAGGCCCGTTGTTCCCAGCAAGCTGAGGAGAAGGAGGCAATGTGATGTGCTGGTGCATAAAACAATAACTGCTCAACAGCAACTTTTCACAACTTTGTTTGTTTTTTTCTTTTGAAATAAAAGACAGAAAACAGGTTATCCCTGCCTATGTTTGTTCTTATCTGAGACAGTCACAACTTCAGTGCATATAATCAAAAAGATAAACAGTGAGCACAGTGACACTTTTCCTTTGAAATGAGGTAAAGACCCGGCTGACATCAAAATGCATAACACAGCACAACTGAAACCACTGTGAAACCAAATTTCTTTCTGAAATGTTACATTTATATTTATACCTAAAACTACACTGAGAGTAACAGCACTGATTTGATGCACTTAATAATAGGCGTTACATCTCAACTTGTGGAGATGTGTGTAACAATTCTCTTTGTTAATTTCCTGGAAATTAAACTTCTTGTTTAGAACAAGAGCACAGATATTTGGCTCATAATGTCAGGGTCATGTCTAAGGCCCTGTACACACATAGCCAAACAGATCCATCAGAAAGTGTGACTCGAAGCATGCCAGACCCATAGGTGGTAGTGTTTTTCAGATGTGAAATGTGCCAGCCAGTTACACAGAATCCCTGGCTGTTTTCCAAACCGCCTACTACCTACTACTTTCACATGTAGTTTGTAGTATGACTGTTTTGTTGGACCTGTTTAGTCGTATACTACTCTGGATTTCTGTTTCAGGAAGTGGAGCTGATGGTTTTTTTCTAATGTATAACTTTATCAAAAGTAAACCATGAGTACATTTGGGATTTCAGTCATAAATTCACCACATCAATCAGTGGTGAAGTTACAGGATCAATAAAAGTAGATAAATTAAATTAGATGTCAATGAGATACAAAGAAAAAAAAATAAATGAAATTAAGCATGTGAAGGAAGTTGTAAATTTTTCTGAGAATTTTTATGGTTTTCACATTATCTTTAGTGGTTCAATGAACATTTTGATTCATTTAGAAAAACAACAAATTCAGGGAGATATTAGAGTCCTGATTTTATCAAATTTGCAAAGAGGTATAGAAGTTTATTACAGCAAAATCACCATATTCGATTTTTTTTATCTTGCACCAAAAGTTATCGTGTATTGAAAATAAATCTGAAACCAACTCACTTTTTATTTTTACAGCTGGTGGAAAAACTGCGTCCTCATTACCCACGTAGGCTGTTAGTTGAAAATAAATAGTGATACATTTTTTTACAGGCTTTTATGAATTTGGTAAAAGTAAACAGCTCTTTCATGATGAAGTGAGCAGATTTACCGCTGTTTCTTTCCTGTCACTTCACTTTTATCTCTCGAACCGTTTCATATTTTTGTTGTTGTGTTGTAGTTGGGCTGATTTATTCCAGTAGGTTTCAGTAATTCACCTCAACCTGAGCGCCCCCAAACTGACAAACGCCATTAGCGCCGTGCATTGTGGGAAACAGTACACCAGGTAGACTGGTCCGTTGCAGACTGAGAAATTTTCTTGGATCAGTCGAAACATCCGGGAACTTGTAGTTTACTACAGATCTCACAAGTTTTCACAAACTGATACTACATACTGAATTTCAGCCGAAGTAGTAGGCACCGCTAGTGTAGGAGGAGGTTTGGAAAATAGCCCCTGTCATTTTGTCGATTCTGCCAGATTTAAACATGGCTGCAGGATCTTTTGCTTGGGTTGAGAAAGAGGTTTGCTCTTCAAGTAATAAGATGCACTTAAAGAAACAAGGGAACAAGAGGTGTTTTCATTGATGTTAAAACTAACTCACCTGCTGCATTGATGGTTGCTGTGATGTCGTATATATGTGACGTCCATGGTTGTTTGGTCACAAGGTGTGACATTTGAGATCCAAAGATTCTGATTACTGGTGCACATACAAGACCATGAGACCAGAGTTTTCCAAAACTTCACTTTGGCTGGATTTTTCAGAAAAGATTGTTTTTGGCAATGCAAAACTGCTGTTTCATGTGGATGACAGGCCTAAATATTTAAAAACATATGTGGTTTCTAAGATACCTGGCTGCATGTTAACATGACTTAAGATTTCAATACAATCTAAAAGTAGTGGAACATGGTGGTAGGGTTGTATCTTTCTAGCACCACTGGAATTAATAATGCAAATGTATCAAGGAAGATACAGCAATTGAGACTCAAACAAACAACAACTAGCTTGTGTCATTTTACCATAAGACCTACATCAGAACACCATGTGACAAGAAGAGGTTCATTCACAGTCAGCAAACGTGGCCCTCGCTGTATTACAGTAACACAAAGCAGATGAGGTAGCCCCTCTCCTCAGCATGGGGAGGAAAAGCATATTAAATACCATTTCATTGTGTGTGTAGACACCAGCTGTGCTGATAAAAGGCTTCCTTTGCTTACTCCGCTTTTAGGTGGATTATAAAAGCATTGTAAGCAAAGTAGAGTGGAGTGACAGCAAAGGACACCAGAGTGTCAGGATTTGTGCGCCTTTTACAGTTTTGCGTCTGCAGCGGAAAGATGCCTTTTAAATGTTAATGATGCATACATCATGACACACGAGCTCACATGATTCAGACGTGCAGTTCGTTTGTCATGTGAAGGTTATTTCAGAAGCATGTAGCCCATGAAGCTGAAAGTGCATGTGTTACAACAAGCATGCTCTCAACACCTTTTTTTAAAGACCCATGTATCCTACTCACCTCCTATAGCTCTCCAAGGTGTTTATCTGCTGTCATCGACCTTTTCCTTTGCCAAAGAAAGCACCCGACACACAAATTCATTTTCCATGTTTGCATTCAAAGTCCAGACATAAAAAAGCATCCAGTTGAATCCGTGCCTTTGTGCTTGTACGGGCACATTAAAGCAGCTCATTACAACCGCATCAACAGAGCAAAAGGTCAAGGATATAATAACATCAACTGTGAGTGAAGAGAGAAGAGCATGGGGAAACGGAAAAACTTTACTCTGACTGTAGACTGGGATGTTTTACTGTTTGAATCCAAGTCATTTCTATAAAATGTTCCTTTAACAGGAAACTTTCCAACCAGGTGCTGTGGGAGCTCTTCAGAGGTACCAGACAATGTGTGAAATATTTCACAGGCAGCATGGAATCTGACTCCAGAAAAGTATTATCAGATAAATGACTGGATGAATTTCGTTTACAGGGCTCACCTCCGACCTTTGGTTGATACTGGACTCACCTTTACTGCTGTTACTGTTAATAAAACAAAGTCATTAAGAATCCAAATCACTTCAATCAATCAATCAAGATTTACTAACACAGAGCTCATCTGTGAATTTCTTAATCTTGTCTAAAGGACATAAGAAGGTCATTTACATCAAACCTGTCTCTCTGATCCGATCACTGTGGGCCTCTGGCTGCTTGCCATGCAGCATGAACAGGAAGGGGTCTGAGGTCTGTGTACTCACATCCATTCACAAACTCGACCCCCTGAAGTCATCATCTTGTTTGTTGCTGTTGCAGGAAGGATTAAGCTTGATATGACAGGGTAAAGAATGAATCAGTGTAGGAGCTGGTCGTAACAGTGGCTTCAGACATGAAGTGAATCTCTTAGTTTTCATCAGAGTGATGACCTTGAAATCATTTTAATCTTTGCTTTGTTTCAAACTCATGACAATCCTGAGGATGAAAGTACTGGACACTAACTGAAGGATGAGTAGAAATCACTCTGCTCTCTTCAATCTCGAGCTGTTTCTTAAAAAAGTTTTAAGATTGAATTGGAAATGAAGAAGACAGCATCTAGCTGGTGTGTAGGGGTTTAATGTTTTTCTCTGGATACTTTATTCATTCAAGCAGATCATCATCACTCTCTTTTTACACTTGTGGTTTTAAGGCATCAATTCATGCTTGCTTTTATTCAACAGGCTTTCAACACTGATGTATCTGAAATTAACAGCTGAAGTGCTTCACGCTGGACCTCCTTTGGAATGGAGTTGGTAATCGGGGCTGCTGCTGGAGCCAAAATATTTCACATCAATGACAGTAAATGAACATACTTACCTTTTGAGGATCAGAGGTCCCTGTAAGAATGATGCGTCTCCACGTGTTTAAAATGCATATCAAGCCAGGAGCAGCAGCCTGGCCACACGCTGGGGTAAAAAAATGATGCAGAATGTACGAAAGGGTTAACACTGAAAATCAGTCACAAATCCAGTCAGATGGAGCAGAGGAGACTGGAGAGACTGAAGCTCACAGACAGCCTCAGAGCGCAGACAAACAGACAGAGCAGAGAGGAGAGGAGAGAACTGGCTGACTGCAGGACAACAATGAGATGATAAAGTCCTGGTAGAATCTTCTTTAATTGTCCATGAAAAGGATGAAACTCTTGTGATCAGATCAGAGCCAAAGAATATTTTGAATGAATTCATGAATACATCAGGTCATTCTTCTTGAAATCCAGGTGAGCCTCATGTACAGTTGTGCCTGAAAGTTTACATCCCGCTGCAAAATTTCTGATTTTTGGCCTTTTCTCAGAAAATATGAATGATAACACAAAATTCTCTCTATCACTCATGGTTAGTGGTTGGGTGAAGACATTTATTGAAAAAAAAATTGCTTACTCTTTTCAAATCATAATGACAACAGAAACTTCAAAAATGACCCTGTTAAGCAGTTACACCCCCTGGTGATTTTGGCCTGATAAATGCACAAAATGTGACACAAATGTGTATGAATGTCACCTGACAGACACAAGCATCTTCCACTCAGTGCTGCATTGAAGTTTCTGGTTTCTGCGTCATGGGGAAAGAAAAAGAATTGTCAAAGGATCTGAGAGAAAAGGTAATCCAGCTGTATAAAACAGGAGAAGTGGAGAAAGAGGGATTCAGCTGAAATTGCAGCTCCAACTGCAAGGAAAATCGTTTGAGATGCAAAGACAAACCCTCAAATAACTTCAGCCGAAATACAGGACTCTCTGAAAAAAATTGGGGTGGATGTTTCAAGATCCACAATAAGGAGACACTTGGAGAAACATGGGCTGCATGGCCGGGTCTCCAGAAGAAAGCCATTTCTACACAGATGCCACAAAATATTCAGCTTACAGCACAGAGACAAGCCTCAAAACTTCTGAAACAAAGTCATTTGGAGTGATGAGACCAAAATTGAACTTTTTGGTCACAACCATAAACGTTACATTTGGAGAGGAGTCAATAAGGCCTATGATAAAAGTTACATCATTCCTACTGTGAAACACGGAGGTGGATCACTGATGTTTTGGGGATGTGTGAGCTACAAAGGCTCAGGAAACTTGGTCCAAACTGATGAATGAAGGATGAATGCAGCATGTTATCAGATAATACTGGAGGAAAATTTACACTCATCAGCCCAGAAGCTGCACATGAGACGTACTTACACGTTCTCACAAGACCATGATCCAAAACACAAGGTCAAATCTATGGAGTTAGAACAGTCTCAAAATTCACAAATGCACAGTGAACGATCCACAAATGCACGGACAAATCCACAAATGCACAGGTAAATCCACAAATGCACAGCAAACGATCCACAAATGCACAGACAAATCCACAAATGCACAGATAAATCCATAAATGCACAGCAAACGATCCACAAATGCACAGACAAATGCACAGACAAATTTTCAAATGCACAAACAAATCCACAAATGCACAGAGTAGAATTCACAGATGTATTTCAATGCACACACAAATATATTCCGTTGCATTTGTGTGTGGATTTTTGAGACTCCCCTAACGTGCTTCGATTCACAAATGCACAGATAAATTATAGCTCCTTTATGACGGACACAGGCTTGTTTCTTAAACGGGCATTTATTCTTGTTTGGATGATCTTAAAAGCCTTGATGCCTTTACCATTATGCCGTGAGAACTGTAACATACAAGTTCAAAAGCCAATTTCTTTCATATACAAAAAACAAATAGATTTACAAATAATAAAACAAATACCTCATTAGCCGCTTATCATAAAAAAAGGAATATTTACGTAAGGCTTCTTTCTTCTTGAGGTGATTGCGAGAGAACATAAAGGTGAGTTTCTTCATTCATTACAACATGGTCCGTCCTGCAAAGTGGCAGCTGCGGAACAAAAAGTCCAGAACTTGATTCCACTTCAACAATCTTTTAACTCGAACTCATTCTCAAACATAAATTATCACACATACATTGTGTCTCAACTTTCAATTATTAAAGAAGAACATTATTTCAATAAAAACACTTACACTCCCACCAAAATCACTCATTCACTCTTTAATGCGATTTTCTCAAGGACTGTGAATAAAGGTAGGTATGTTCTTGTAAATGAAACTGTGTGACTCAGTTGGCTTCCAGTAATGTGACTACTTTGTGAATGGGTCTTTCTAAATAACTTGTTGTAGTGCGTGTTTTTCCTTTGTCAAATGTGGTGTTACTGACAAATAACTTCAGTCTTCTCACAAGGCCATCTGAGCTAGGGAAAACCTCTTCAACTCTGGCAAGCTTCCATTCACTTCTTGGTGAGCAGTCATCTCGAAGAATCACAATGTCGCCTACTTGTGAGTTGCGAGACGTTTTTTGCCATTTTTGACTTTGTTGGAGATTTCACAGGTATTCTCGTTTCCATCTTTGGCAAAACTCGTTGTATGCACTATTTTCCACCTTTTGTTCAGGTACAGGTCTTCTTTGCAGAGCTGTCCAGGGGGTGGTAAGATGATTGAGGATTTCATTGTTAAGATGTGGTTGGGGGTGAGCGGTTCTGGGCCCACTGGATCATGAAGATGCTCAACACTTTGTGGCCTGCTGTTGATGATGGCCATCGTTTCATACAGAAATGTTCTCAAAGTGGTAGTGTCGAGCCTGCTGGCCGACTTGTTGAGCATAACTGTCAGGATACTTCTGATGGTTTGAATTTGGCGTTCCCAAACTCCGCCCATATGGCTCGCCGATGGCACATTCACTACAAATTCACAGCCAATAGCTCTTTGGCGCTCTTGATCCAAGCCTTTGAGCAGTCCAGAAAACTCTCTTCTAGCACCCATGAAATTTGTTCCTTGGTCACATCTCAGTTGGCGCACAGGTCCTCTGATAGCTATGAATGTCCGAAGTGCATTCATAAAGGCATCTGTGGTTAAGTCGTTGAGTGTTTCAATGTGTACTGCTCTACAACATAAACACGTAAACAATAGTCCATATTGTTTTAGTTCTTTTCTTGCTTCCTTTACTGTAAAGGGGATGAAACAATCGATGCCACAGTAGGTGAAGAGGGGTGATGTCTCAGTTCTGTTTTCTGGCAGGTCTGCCATTTGTTGAATTTCTGTACTTCTTCTGTACCATCTGCCCTTTACACACTTGTATATGTGGGATGAGACCACACTTCCACATCCAATAATCCAGATTCCATTAGCACGTAGCTCGTTCATGGTCATACCTCTTCCTTGGTGGCATACATGTTCATGATGATGTTTGACTAGCAAGGCTGACATGAGCTTTCTTTGGAAGGATTGCTGGATGTTTCACGTCGGGATGTAAGGTTGATGAGGACAGACGCCCTCCTACCCTGAGGACATTGTTGTTATCCAGGAATGCATTCAACTGATGTAACTTGTTGAGTCTTTTTAAGGATTCTCCTTTCAGAATTTTTATAATGTCCTCAGCAAAGGTTTCTGTTTGAACAAGCTTTATGATGAAGATTTCTGCTTCTTTCCTCTCTTCCAGACTCGTTGCCTCTTTTGTTCTTTGTTGCAAACCTTTGAATTCTCTGATGAATCTTTTGAGTCTTGCGACAGCTCTGACCACTCTAGACCAGTCTGAAAATTTGGTAAGATGGCTCGTTATTGACTCCACTGCTTTTGTTTTGACTGTGTGGATGTATGCTCTGCGAAGCGTTGCCGTTACTGTAACGTTGCTGCTCTGTAGCCCCCGGACTTTCTTGAGTACTTTCAGTGAGGCATCTTTCCAATACTACATCCCCGTCTGTGGAACAGCCTGCTGGAGGCCTTGAGGGCTGCAAGGAGCGTTCATATTTTTAAAAGCAAGCTCAAGACCCACTTATTTCATTTAGCATTCAATTAATGTCTTATGTATTCATTCATTCCTTTAATTTATTTATTTGTCTGTGCTGGGGGGCTGTGCTCGGCTCTGGCTGGGTTGTCTCCTTCTCATGATCATCAGCTTGGTCAGATGGGGGTCTATGGCTGTGCTTCGCTGCTGTGGGCCCCTCCCTGCCCTTAAGGGAGGTGTTTGTGGGGGTGCAGGCACCCTAGCTGTGGACCGTGTGCAGCCCCCCAGTGCAGAAACGGCCTCATGCGTTTCCTGACCTGGCTCCTCTGTACTCAGCCACATGTTTCTAAAGCCTTGTAATCTGTGTGTGTGTATGTGTGAGTGAGAGTGTGAGTGTGTTTTTATCAGGATGGGGGTGTGGGTGGGATGCAGTGGGACTTTTTAACATAAAAAGCACTTTGTGCTATATTCTATTGTATGAAAAGTGCTATATAAATAAAGTTTGATTTGATTAAAAAATGTACAAATAAATTGTTTGACCTTGGATATCACCTTAAACACTGTTTCAGTGAAACACCTTAGAAACTTATAAAATTAAATTGGCAAATACCCTCTTCTTGGCTTTAAATTAAAACTTATAAATTTATGTTACACTCAGAACATAAAGTCAAATGACAGACATATGTGCTCTTTAACTTAGCACCTTACGCATCAATACAAGTAAACCTTGTCAAGCCCTCTTACTCCGACAACTGGTGACTTATTAGTGTCCAAGTTCATCAAATCTTTGTCCTGACATGTTGCCTTTCAAAACTGTGTCCAACTTCCTTTCATGTGTCCTTGTTTTTGGCTCCGCCATCAGTCTTACCATATCTGTCCTTTGAAGTTGCTACCAGCTGTTAATGGATCCTCACTTAAGTTGGCTGACAGTCTGAGTTTTTCCTGTAGCTCCCTCCAAGCAAACACGAACACAAGTGGTTTTCGTTTACTGATTTATTCAAAGCTTGTTCTTCAAACACGCCGTAAAAACTCTTTGGCTGCATGTGATGTCTTACGGAGGTTAAAATCTTCACCTGTCACAAAAGA
Source organism: Thalassoma bifasciatum (assembly GCA_008086565.1). Taxonomy (NCBI): domain Eukaryota; kingdom Metazoa; phylum Chordata; class Actinopteri; order Labriformes; family Labridae; genus Thalassoma; species Thalassoma bifasciatum. The sequence goes on from RPOG01004829.1 coordinate 37,776, forward strand.
TTCTTTCTCTCACACTCTGCTCTAGTGCAGTGAAGCGCAGTCGATATCAAAATAAAAGCACTCTTTTCAAAATAAAACTGCTTACAATATAAAACACCAGAGTTGGGTATGTAACTACAAGTAACGAACATTACAAGTAGTTCAATTACTTTTGATGGGAACAAGTAGTGTAACGGCACTACTCCTCCAAGATTGGTAGTTAAACTAGAGTTACAAATTAAACCATACGATCGTTACTTTTACAATGACTGCAAATAGATAATGTAGCGTCCGCCTGGACATTTTAAGGATGACAGGATGGTGAGTGGACACAAGCTTTTAACAAACCGATCACTGTCGGCCGTGACCACGCCGAACAAGACAGATGAAAAATCTGTCTCTATCAGAAACTCCAGCTCCGAGTCAACCTCCTCCACTTCTCTCTCAGTCTATATCATTTACACACACACACACTCAGCCCCTCCCCTCTGCTTCACTCATCCCTGCTCTCTTGGGTGCATTCACTGACTACGTTTACATGCACACCATATTCAGATTAAGGTCTATATTCTGATTAAGGCAATATTCCGAAAAAGGTGTTTACATGCTCCACAGAGTGCTGAGCTAATGGAATATTCCCGTTTACATGTTAATCAGCATATTCTGAACAAACCGTAGCAGTAGTAGTAGTAGCGTCATGACAACGAACTTTCATTTCCATAAATCAACTACTGTAGCTCTAGCAGAGAGTGACAGAAACGCAACTACGATGAGAATTACATACTGGCGGCTCAAAACATCATCAGGAGTCAGTCACAATGGATGCAGCAAAGTCAATCATTATCCAATGTCTTTGACAGATGAAAAGATTATCGAGCCCATTTTTAATTATTGTGCAATTAATTGATTTATTGTTTTTTGTGACAGACCTAGCTGACAATAGCATTTATTTTAATCATTAGCTATGTTTGCTGTTCTCTGGTGGCTGTCAAAGTTCAGTTTTATTTGTTTGAAAACATGGCACAATATTGAAGTTTATGTATGTTTCTTTTTAATGTTACAGAGCTCCTAAGGGGGGACATAAGCAGAAAAAAATGTATGCGTGAGAAGGTTTTTCATGTGCCCAAGATATCAGCTGCACAACAGAGGGAAGCCTGTATTCTGTGCTCTTGGGATAAAAATGAAATTTCAGGATTCAGTTGAGATTTATTTTAATCTTGGATCTAATCACAGTGACATCACTGCTCTGATTGCCCACCATCACCACTATTTGTCTCAGAAAGACATGCCTGAGCAACAGTATCTAAAGCTGGTATCTTACTTGCTGCAGTCTAACTTAAATTCTAAAGTCTTCAAAATAGAAATGTGTTGAAGTGTTGATGTCTGCAACTGTTACGACCTGGTAATAGCTAGGGGTATGAAAGCCGAACAAATAAATTTATAAACCCAGGACAAGATGTATAATGAAAAATAAGGCAGGAGAAATTAAATGCATTTAATAAGTAACTCAA
>RPOG01004830.1:5383-25834 GCA_008086565.1 Thalassoma bifasciatum
CACCACCTAAAGCCTCCACCAGCCTCCACCAGCTGCCTGCTGATCCAGCTTCCATCTGCGGACAGCAGAAAGCTCAATTAAAGCTCCATCACCACCTAAAGCCTCCACCTAAAGCCTCCACCAGCTGCCTGCTGATCCAGCTTCCATCTGCGGACAGCAGAAAGCTAAATTATAGCTCCATCACCACCTAGACCACCACCTAAAGCCTCCACCCAAAGCCTCCACCAGCTGCCTGCTGATCCGGCTTCCATCTGCGGACAGTAGAAAGCTCAATTAAAGCTCCTCCACCACCACCAGCCTCCACCAGACTCCACCAGCTGTCTGCTGATCCAGCTTCCATCTGCAGACAGCAGAAAGCTCAATTAAAGCTCCACCGCCACCTAAAGCCTCCACCAGCCTCCACCAGCTGCCTGCTGATCCAGCTTCTATCTGCGGACAGCAGAAAGCTCAATTAAAGCTCCATCGCCACCTAGACCACCACCTAGAGCCTTAACCAGCCTCCACCAGCTGCCTGCTGATCCAGCTTCAATCTGCGGACAGCAGAAAGCTAAATTTAAGCTCCATCACCACCTAAAGCCTCCACCATCCTCCACCAGCTGCCTGCTGATCCAGCTTCCATCTGCGGACAGCAGAAAGCTTAATTTCAAGCTCCATCACCACCTAAAGCCTCCACCAGTTGTCTGCTGATCCAGCTTCCATCTGCGGACAGCAGAAAGCTTAAATATTGCTTCATTACCATCTAAACCACCACCTAAAGCCTCCATCAGCCTCCACCAGCTGCCTGCTGATCCAGCTTCCATCTGCGGACAGCAGTTAGTTTGAAAATTGCCCCACAACTACCTAAAGCACCACCTAGAACTTTCAGCAGCTGGCTTATGACCCATCCCCCATCTGTGGACAGCAGGAATCTGTAAAATTGCACTTACAACATCTCAACCTCTAATTGTTGCCTCCACCAGCCCCCAGTAGACAGACAACAGCTGAAAAAATCTCATGTTACACCTCAGGATTCAGTTTATCTTCAAGCTCCAAGTTGAATGTCTTCAATTAGTTCATGCCTTCAACCTCCTCATGAAGCTCCTCCAGAAACCTGCTGAGTTTATTTCCTGCTGACTCATAAAGAGATGTGAACGCCAAGCCTCCACCTGTAGAGTAAAGATGACCAATGAATGGATTCCTACATTAGGACACCTCTTTCAGCCCCAGTCTGCAGTCTCAATGACACCTCCATTTCTTGAAAGTTTCATCTGCCGCCTGTTACCTCTTCCACCTGTAGATTCTGGCAGACAGTCAGAGATGTGACCCCTCTGACTGACCTCAACATCTGCTATAACTCCTCAAATGTTCACAAAAACCCTCAAAAGCCCCCCCACAAGAATCCTCAAGAGTCCTCCAAACAATGCGTGACCTGAACATCCATTTACAGCCTTCATCAGAAACTTTGGCTGCAAACATCATCTCCATGTTCCTGAAATGACAGCACTTATAAACTACACGTCTTCTTCCTCCACCTGTGGATCTTCAAAGAGATATAGGATGACCTGAACCTCCACTTCCACCTCCACCTCTCACCTCTATGTGCAAAAAAGTTCATACATGCAACTGCAAAAGTCCTGACACACCTGAACCTCCACCATTTAACTCCAGGAGCAACGCCAACCTGCTTCAAACTGCAAATTCATGAAAGCAACTTCGGAGCCAATCTACATCTACAGCCTCGTCAAGAAGACTGCAGCCGCCTCCACCTGTAGAGTCTGTCAGAGAGGAGCAGTAGAAAACCAAGTCAAGACCTCCACCTAAAAGGTCCTGCCTCCAGATGTCTACGAGACGTCCAGCCGCTTCTCCACTGCTCCACTCTCTGCCTCACTTTCAGCTCCACCCTCCATCTGCTGTTCATTACACATCATTGCAACTCCAACTGTCATCCAAGTTCCATCTCCTGGTCAAGGGCTCCTGCTGACAAACACAAGTAAGCTTCAACCTAAACTCTAGGTTTTAACACAAAGCATAGGTCAGATTAATGTGTGTGTTTGTGTGTGTGTGGGGTAAAAACTACTGGCTTGAGAATAATAAACTGCAAAGTTCAGGTCCCCAAAAATCCTCAAGAGTCCTAAAAGCAGTTTTGATTAGAGGTTAAGGCTGTTGGAGGCTTTGGTTAGAGGTTAAGACTGGTGGAGGCTTTGGTTAGAGGTTAAGGCTGGTGGAGGCTTTGGTTAGATGTTGAGGCTGGTGGAGGCTTTGGTAAGAGGTTAAGGCTGATGGAGGCTTTGGTTAGAGGTTAAGGCTGGTGGAGGCCTTGGATAGAGGTTTAGGTTGGTGGAGGCTTTGGATAGAGGTTAAGGCTGGTGGAGGCCTTGGATAGAGGTTTAGGTTGGTGGAGGCTTTGGATAGAGGTTAAGGCTGGTGGAGGCTTTGGATGGAGGTTTAGGCTGGTGGAGGCTTTGGATAGAGGTTTAGCTGATGAAAGGTGCTGGTGGATGTTTTTAGAGGGCTCTTGAGGATTTTTTTGAGGGGCCTGAGAACACTAGTGGAGCTCTTATGAGGATTTTGTGTTGGACCCTCTGAGATGCCTGTTGAGGAAGATTTTAAGAAATTCCATATTGTAGCAACAGTTTAGGTTAGAGTTTTTAGGGAAGCTTATTCCAGCCGTAACCTCCAACTAAAACTTCCCCCATCTTAATTCAAAAAAGGTCTCTAACTGCCCTTAATTACAACCAGGGCACCCACTTGCAAACCCTTCAATGGCCGTTCTTTTGGACCAAAGCCTTTTCTTCCTTTATAATCAACTCAAACTTCTGCAAGTGTTACCCTCCTGGCAAAACCTATCCAGCCTCAAAATCTAAAAATATAGCCTCCATCAGCACTTACCCCAATGAAAGCCTTGACCAACCTTAACCTTCACCCAAAGCCTCCACCAGCCTTTGTGAAAGCCTCTACAAGCCTTGACTTCTGTCCAAAGCCTCCACCAGCCTAATCCTCTAATCAAAGCCTCCACCAGCCTAATCCTCTAATCAAAGCCTCCACCAGCCGAAGCCTCTATTTGAAGCCTTCACAGCATTAACCTTTAACCACAGCCTCCAGCAGCCTTAAACTTAAGCATCTGCAACAGCCTAAACAATATTCAAAGCCTCCACAAGCGTCTACCATTAACCAGAGCCTCCACCTGCCGAAACCTTGAAAACCTCCAACAGACTTTACCTTCAAAGCAGTTCTTCCCCAGACTAAACCTATCCAAAGCCAGTGCCAGCCTTTACCTCCTACTAATCCTCCACCAGCCTCTTCCTCCATCCATGTCCTCCACCAGCCTAAACCTCAATCAAAAGACTACACCAGCCACAACCTCCATACAGAGCCTCAACCAGCCTTAGCTTTTATCCAAAAACTCCATCAGACTTAACCACAAAAGAAAGCCTCCACCAGCCTTGACCTCTATCAAAGCCTTCACCAGCCTTAACCTCAGATCAAAGCCTCCATCAGCCTTAACCTCTGACCAAAGCCTCCACCAGCCTTAACCTCAAATCAAAGCCTCCACCAGCCTTTACCTCAAATCAAAGCCTCTACCAGCCTAATCCTCTAACCAAAACCTCAATCAGCCCTCAACTCAAATCAAAGCCTCTACCAGCCTAAACCTCTTCCCAAAGCCTCCACCAGCCTTAGCCTCCAATCAAAGCCTCCACCAGCCTTAACCTCTTACCAAAGCCTCCATCAGCCTAAACAACTATCCAAAGCCTCCACCAGCCTAAACCTCTAACGAAAGCCTCCACCAGCCTTAACCTCTATCCAAAGCCTCCACCAATCTTAACATCTATCCAAAGCCTCCCCCACCCTAATCCTCTAATCAAAGCCTCCACCAGCCGAAGCCTCTATTTGAAGCCTTCACAGCATTAACCTTTAACCACAGCCTCCAGCAGCCTTTAACTTAAGCATCTGCAACAGACTAAACTATATTCAAAGCCTCCACAAGCGTCTACCTTTAACCAGAGCCTCCACCTGCCCAAACCTTGAAAACCTCCAACAGACTATACCTTCAAAACAGTTCTTCACCAGACTTAACCTATCCAAAGCCACTGCCAGCCTTTACCTCCTACCAATCCTCCACCAGCCTCATCCTCCATCCATGTCCTCCACCAGCCTAATCCTCAATCAAAAGACTACACCAGCCACAACCTCCATACAGAGCCTCCACCAGCCTTAGCTTTTATCCAAAAACTCCACCAGACTTAACCAAAAAATAAAGCCTCCACCAGCCAGTACCCCTATCTAAAGCCTCCACCAGCCTTAATCTCTATCCAAAGCCTCCACCAGCCTTTACCTCATATCAAAGCCTCCACCAGCCTGACCCTCTTACCAGATCCTCCACCAGTCTTCACATCTTTTCAAAGCCCCCACCAGCCTCAACCTCTAACAGAAGCCTCCATCAGCCTTTACCTCTTTCCAAAGCCTCCACCAGCCTCAACCTCTAACCGAAACCTCTACCAGCCACAACCTCTAACCAAAGTTTCCAAAAACCTGAACCTCAAACTAAAGCCTCCACCAGCCTTAAACTCTAACTAAAGCCTCCACCAGCCTTAACCTCTAACTAAAGCCTCCACCAGCCTTAACCTCTAACTAAAGCCTCCACCAGCCTTAACCTCTAACCAAAGCCTCCACCAGCCTAATCTTCTATAAAAAGATTCAACCAGCCTTAACCTGTTTCCGGATCCTCCACCACCATTTACCCTGTATCCTGTGCCTCCACCAGCCTGAACCTCTTTTCAAAAGCTCCACCAGCTTCAACCTCTATCAAAAACCTTCACCAGCCTTAACATTTATCCGAGGCCTTCACAAGCTTCAATCCCTTATGGCAGCCTCCATCAGCCTTAGCCCCTCTAAGAAATTTACATTGGCCCCCTACCTCAGGTATAACCTCAACCCAATTAAACCTCCACCAGCCATTACCTCTTTCAAGAGCCTTCACCGGCCTAAACTTCTACCAGAAGCCTCCACCAGCCTTAATGTCTTTCAAAAGCCTCCACCAGCCTAAACCTCCATGCAAAGCCTCAATCCACCTTGACCTCTCCAAACCCTCCACAAGCTTCAATCCCTTATTGAAGCCTCCATCCTTAACCTGGCTTTAAAGTTTGCATCAGCCTTCTACCTCAGCTAAAACCTCCAGCAATTTTAAACCTCCACCAGCCTGAACCTCTATCCAAAGCCTCCACCAGCCTGAACCCTTATCCAGAGCCTCCAACAGCCTTAACCTGATCTCCTGAGCCTCCATCAGCATCACTCTCGTTCAAAATCCTCTACCANTTTGTGTGTGTGGGGGGTAAAAACGACTGGCTTGAGCATGAAAAAATGCTGAGTTCAGGTCAATAAAAATCCTCAAGAGTCCTAGAGGAGGTTTTGGTGTGAGGTTGAGGCTGGTGGAGGCTTTGTATAGAGGTTAAGGCTGGTGGAGTCTTTGGTTAGAGATTATGGCTGGTGGAGGCTTTGGATAGAGGTTGAGGGTGGTGGAGGCTTTGGATAGAGGTTGAGGGTGGTGGAGGCTTTGGATTGAGGTTGAGGCTGGTGGAGGCTTTGGATAGAGGTAAAGGCTGGTGGAGGCTTTGGTTAGAGGTTAAGGCTGGTGGAGGCTTTGGATAGAGGTAAAGGCTGGTGGAGGCTTTGGATAGAGGTTAAGGCTGGTGGAGGCTTTGGATAGAGGTTAAGGCTGGTGGAGGCTTTGGATAGAAGTTAAGGCTGGTGGAGGCTTTGATAGAGGTTATGGCGGATGAAAGGTGCTTGTGGATGTTTCTAGAGGTCTCTTGAGGATGCTTGCAAAGAGGCATGAATATACTTGTGGAGGGCTCCTAAACGTTTTAAAGGAGTCTTGAGAACACCTTTAAGGGGCTTGAAAATTCTGGTGGAGTCCTTTGGAGGGTCTCGTGTTGGACCCTCTGAGATGCTGGTCGAGGAGGAGAGTAAGAAGTTCCATGTTGTAGCAACAGTTCAGGTTGAAGTTTTAAGGGCGGCCTCTTCCAGCTGTTACCTCCAATTAAAACTTTTCCCATCTTAATACAACAAAGGTCTTCAACTGAGCTTAATTACAACCAGGGCACTCCAGCAGCAACACTCCACCTTGCTTCAGCCAGCTTCTAATAGCCATCATAAATACCAAAACCCTTCACCAGTCGTTATTTTAGACCAAAAGCCTCTTCAAGCTTAAATTTCAAACAAAACTTCTGCAAGTGTTACCCTCCTAACAAAACCTGTCCAGCCTTAACTTCAATCAGCCCTAACCCCTAACCAAAGCCTTTACCAGCTGAAATGTCTAAACAAAGCCTCCACCAACCTTGACCTCAAACAAAAGCCTCCAACGGTCTAAACCTCTTACCAAATCCTCAACCAGCACTTAACCTCAAACCAAAGCCCCACCCGCCTCAACTTCTGACCAAATCCTCATACAGCCTTTACCTTCAAATAAAGCCTCCAGAATCTTTACCCACTAACTGAATCCTCTCCTAGCTTATACCTGGAGACAAAACCTCAACAAACATTATCCTCTAACCAGAACTCAAAAGGGAAAAACCTAAATACGAAGCCTCCACTACTTTTCATCCCTTATTTAAGACTCCACCAGCCTTAACGACAAGTCAAAGCTTCTGAAATCTGTAACATGGAAAAATAATTTCTCTGGATAAAAGCTCAAACAAAAACCTCCATCAGCCTTAACCTCTATCCAAAGCTTCCACCAGCCTTGATCTCTAACCAAAGTCTTTACTAGCCTTAACCTTTCGCTCTTTAAAAAGCCTGAACATTTATCCAAAGCCTCCACCAGCCTTAACCTCTATCCTGCACCTCAATAAGCCTAAACCTTCAACCACAGCCTCCACTCGCTTTTTCCACCATCAAAAGCCTCCACCAGCCTTTAACTCTATTCAAAGCCCCAAGCAGCCTTAATGTCAAGCCAAAGTCTGCACCAGCTTTGACCTTTGACCAGTGCCTCCACCAGTCTTTAGCTCTTTCCAAGCCGTCTCCAGACTCAACCTGCAACTTCAGCCTCTACCAGCCGAAACCTATATCTAGAGCATCCACAAACCTCAACATCTATTAAGAGCTTCCACCAGCCTTTACCCCTAAAAAAAAGCCTCCAACAGCGACACAAAAAAACATTATCCAAAGCCTCCACCAGCCCAAACCTTCCAGACCCTACACCAGCCTTAACCTCCAACCAAAGCCTCCACCAGTTAAACCTCTATCCAAACCCTCCACCAGCCTTTTCCTTAAGTGCCTCACACAGCCTTAACATCTATCCAAAGCATCCTACAACCTCAACTTTTATCCAAAGCCTCCACCAGCCCTTACCTCAATCAGAAGCCTTTACCAGCCTAAACCTTTAACCAAAACCTCACCAAACTTAATCTCTAACAAAAGCTCATCAGGGACAACACCAAAAGGAGGCCTCCACCTGTTTCCATCGCGATTTTAGCCTCCACCACACTAGACCACTGACCAAAGCCTCAACCAGCCTTAACCGACAACAATAGCCTCCACCAGCCTTTAACTCTCTTTGAAGCACCAACCAGCCCAGATCTCAAGCCAAAGCCTCCACCAGCCTTCACACTTAACCAGTGCCTCCACCAGCCTTTGGCTCATTCCAAAGCCTCCACCAGCCTAAACCTGAGACTTAAGCCTCCACCAGCTTTTATCTTGACCTATATCACCAGCCTTAACCTCTTTCAAATGCCTCCACCAGCCTACATCCCCAAAAAAAGCCTTGAACAGCAAATAATAAAAACATTATTCAAAGTCTGCATCAGCCCAAACCTCTATCCAAAGCCTCCACCAGCCTTAACCTCATATCAAAGCCTCCACCAGCCTGACCCTCTTACCAGATCCTCCACCAGTCTTAACATCTTTACAAAGCCCCCACCAGCCTCAACCTCTAACAGAAGCCTCCATCAGCCTTAACCTCTTTCCAAAGCCTCCATCAGCCTTAACATCTATCCAAAGCCTCCACCAGCCTTAACATCTATCCAAAGCCTCCACCAGCCTCAACCTCTAACCAAAACCTCTACCAGCCACAACCTCTAACCAAAGTTTCCAAAAACCTGAACCTCAAAATAAAGCCTCTACCAGCCTTTATCTCTAACTAAAGCCTCCACAAGCGTCTAACCTTTAACCAGAGCCTCCACCAGGCTAATCTTCTATAAAAAGATTCAACCAGCCTTAACCTGTTTCCGGATCCTCCACCACCATTTACCCTGTATCCTGTGCCTCCACCAGCCTGAACCTATTTTCAAAAGCTCCGCCAGCTTCAACCTCTATCAAAAACCTTCACCAGCCTTAACATTTATCCGAGTCCACCACAAGCTTCAATCCCTTATGGCAGCCTCCATCAGCCTTAGCCCCTCTAAGAAATTTACATAGACCCCCTACCTCAGGAATAACCTCAACCCAATAAAACCTCCACCAGCCATTACCTCTTTCAAGAGCCTTCATCGGCCTAAGCTTCTACCAGAAGCCTCCACCAGCCTTAATGTCTTTCAAAAGCCTCCACCAGCCTAAACCTCCATGCAAAGCCTCAATCCACCTTGACCTCTCCAAACCCTCCACAAGCTTCAATCCCTTATTGAAGCCTCCATCCTTAACCTGGCTTTAAAGTTTGCATCAGCCTTCTACCTCAGCTAAAACCTCCAGCAATTTTAAACCTCCACCAGCCTGAACCTCTATCCAAAGCCTCCACCAGCCTGAACCCTTATCCAGAGCCTCCAACAGCCTTAACCTGATCTCCTGAGCCTCCATCAGCATCACTCTCGTTCAAAATCCTCTACCAGCCTGAACCTCTGTCCAAAGCCTACGCCAGCCTCGACCGCTATCCAGCCCCTCCAGCAGCCCCAACCTTTTTCCAAAGATTTCAGCCTTTACCTCTATCAAAATCACAATCTTCAATCCCTTGTCATTCTTAAAATTCACAATGGAGTTAAAATAAGCACCTACTTCAGCAATAACCTCCACCCACTTAGCCTTAGCCTCTAACCATAGCCTCCACCAGCCTTAACCCTCTGACTAAAACCTCTACCAGCCCTAACCTCTATCTAAAGCCTCCACCAGCCTGAACCATTTTTTCAAAAGCTTTAACCAGCCTTAACCTGTAACTGGAGCCTCCACCACCCTTAACCCCCTATCCTGAGCCTCCACCAGCCTTTATCTCCAATCCCTTATTGAAGCCTCTATCAGCCTTAACTCTGATTTGAAGTTTACATCAGCCTCCTACCTCAGCAACAACCTCCACCCACTTAAACCTCAATCACGATAACTTCAATCCAAAGCCTCCACCATCCTAAACCTCTTTTTAAAGCCTCCACAAGCCTTAAACTTCAACCAAATCCTCCACCAGTCTTGACCTTTAACCATTGCCTCCACCAGCCGTAGCCCCCTAACCGAAACCTCCACCAGGCAAAACCTCCGTCTAAAGCCTCCATCAACCTCAACCTCTGTCCAAAGACCAAACAATCCTCAACCTCTATCCAAAGCCTCCATCAGCCTTAACCTCTATCCAACCTTAAACCAAAGCCTCCATCAGCCTAAACCTCTATCCAACCTTAAACCAAAGCCTCCATCAGCCTTAACCTCTATCCAACCTAAAACCGAAGCCTCCACCAGCCTAAACCTCTATCCAACCTTAAACAGAAGCCTCCACCAGCTTTGACCTCCAACCAAAGTTTCCACCAGCCTTGACCTTTAACCTTTGCCTCCACTAGCCATAACCCCCTAACCAAAACCTCGACCAGCCCTAACCTCTATCTAAAGCCTCCATCAGCCTAAACCTCTATCCAAGGCCTCCACCAGCCTTCACCTTTAACCAAATACCCAACAAACCTTAATCTCTAACCAAAGCTCATCAGGGACAACCTAACACCAAAGCCTCCACCAGTTTCCATCCCTTATTTAAGCCTCCACCAGCCTTAACAACGAATCAAAGCTTCTGACATCCTTTACTTGAAAGAAAATTTCTCTGGCTTTAACTTCAAACCCAAGCGTCCAACAACTTTGATTGCTGTCAAAAGACTTAACCAGCCTCGTCCTTCAATGAAAGCCTCCTTCAGCAAACTTCAGGGCCAATCAACATCTACAGCCTCTACAAGAAAACCGCAGCCTCCTCCACCTGTAGAGTAAGAAAGGAGCAGAAGACAACCAAGTCCAGACCTCCACCTAAAAGGTTCAGTCTCCACATGCCTGTCAGACATCCAGCCGCCTCCCCACTCCTCTGCTCTCTGCCTCACTTTCAGCTCCACCCTCCATCTGCTGTTCATTACACATTGCTGCAACTCCAACTGTCGTCCAAGTTCCATCTCCTGGTCAAGGGCTCCTGCTGACAAACACAAGTAAGCTTCAACCTAAACTCTAGGTTTTAACACAAAGCATAGGTCAGGTGAATGTGTGTGTTTGTGTGTGTGTGTGTGGGGGGGGGGGTAAAAACGACTGGCTTGAGCATGAAAAAATGCTGAGTTCAGGTCAATAAAAATCCTCAAGAGTCCTAGAGGAGGTTTTGGTGTGAGGTTGAGGCTGGTGGAGGCTTTGTATAGAAGTAAAGACAGGCGCAGTCTTTGGTTAGAGATTTAGGCTGGTGGAGGCTTTGGATAGGTGTTAAGGCTAGCGGAGGCTTTGGCTAGTGGTTGACGCTGGTGGAGGCTTTTGATAGAGGTTAAGGCTGGTGGAGGCTTTCGATAGAGGTTGAGGCTGGTGGAGGCTTTGGTTAGAGGTTGAGGCTGGTGGAGGTTGAGGCTGGTGGAGGCTTTGGATAGAGGTTGAGGCTGGTGGAGGCTTTGGATAGAGGTTAAGGCTGGTGGAGGCTTTGGATAGAGGTTAAGGCTGGTGGAGGCTTTGGATAGAGGTCGAGGCTGGTGGAGGCTTTGGATAGAGGTTAAGGCTGGTGGAGGCTTTGGATAGAGGTTAAGGCTGGTGGAGGCTTTGGATAGAGGTTAAGGCTGGTGGAGGCTTTGGATGTTTCTAGAGGTCTCTTGAGGATGCTTGCAAAGAGGCATGTATATACTTGTGGAGGGCTCCTAAACGTTTTAAAGGAGTCTTGAGGACACCTTTAAGGGGCTTGAAAATTCTGGTGGAGTCCTTTGGAGGGTCTCGTGTTGGACCCTCTGAGATGCTGGTCGAGGAGGAGAGTAAGAAGTTCCATGTTGTAGCAACAGTTCAGGTTGAAGTTTTAAGGGCAGCCTCTTCCAGCTGTTACCTCCAATTAAAACTTTTCCCATCTTAATACAACAAAGGTCTTCAACTGAGCTTAATTACAACCAGGGCACTCCAGCAGCAACACTCCACCTTGCTTCAGCCAGCTTCTAATAGCCATCATAAATACCAAAACCCTTCACCAGTCGTTATTTTAGACCAAAAGCCTCTTCAAGCTTAAATTTCAAACAAAACTTCTGCAAGTGTTACCCTCCTAACAAAACCTGTCCAGCCTTAACTTCAACCAGCCCCTATTCCTAACCAAAGCCTTTACCAGCTGAAATGTCTAAACAAAGCCTCCACCAACCTTTACCTCAAACAAAAGCCTCCAACGGTCTAAACCTCTTACCAAATCCTCAACCAGCACTTAACCTCAAACCAAAGCCCCACCCGCCTCAACTTCTGACCAAATCCTCATACAGCCTTTACCTTCAAATAAAGCCTCCAGAATCTTTACCCACTAACTGAATCCTCTCCTAGCTTATACCTGGAGACAAAACCTCAACAAACATAATCCTCTAACCAAAACTCAACAGGGAAAACTTAAAACCGAAGCCTCCACTACTTTTCATCCCTTATTTAAGACTCCACCAGCCTTAACGACTAGTCAAAGCTTCTGAAATCCGTAACATGGAAAAATAATTTCTCTGGATAAAACCTCAAACAAAAACTTCCATCAGACTTAACCTCTATCCAAAGCTTCCACCAGCCTTGACCTCTAACCAAAGTCTTTACTAGCCTTAACCTTTCGCTCTTTACCAGCCTAAACATTTATCCAAAACCTCACCAAACTTAATCTCTAACAAAAGCTCATCAGGGACAACACCAAAAGGAGGCCTCCACCTGTTTCCATCGCTCCTTTTAGCCTCCACCACACTAGACCACTGACCAAAGCCTCAACCAGCCTTAACCGACAACAATAGCCTCCACCAGCCTTAACCGACAACAATAGCCTCCACCAGCCTTTAACTCTCTTTGAAGCACCAACCAGCCCAGATCTCAAGCCAAAGCCTCCAACAGCCTTAACATTTAACCAGTGCCTCCACCAGCCTTTGGCTCATTCCAAAGCCTCCACCAGCCTAAACCTGAGACTTAAGCCTCCACCAGCATTTATCTTGACCTATATCACCAGCCTTAACCTCTTTCAAATGCCTCCACCAGCCTACACCCCCAAAAAAAGCCTTGAACAGCAAATAAAAAAAACATTATTCAAAGCCTGCATCAGCCCAAACCTCTTTCCAGAGCCTCCACCAGCCTTGACCCCCAACCAAAGCCTCCCCCAGCTAAACTTTTTTCCAAAGCCTCCATCAGCCTTAACCCTAAGCGCCTCCACAAGCCTTAACCTCTATCCAAAGCCTCCACCAGCCAATATGAAAACGAAGCCTCCAAAACCGAACCAAAAGGTCATCAAACCTTAACCCCTAACTAAAGCTCATCAGGTTCAATCTAAAACTAAAGCCTCCACCAGTTTCAACCCCTGATATAAGTCTCCACCAGCCTTAACATCCATCCAAAGCCTCCACCAGCCTTAACTTTTAACCATAGCCTCAACCAGCCTTGATTTCAAACGAATGCCTCCATGGTCATTGACAGCAATGCAGCCTCCACCAATCTTTACCTCTGTCTAAAGCCTTCAACCGCCTAAACCTCTATGCAAAGCCTCCATCAGCCTTAACCTCGATCCAGAGCCTCCACCAGCCTTAACATGTATCCAGAGCCTCCACCTGCCTTAACCTTTAACCAAAACCTCAACAAACCTAAACCTGTAACTTGATCCAAGGCCTCCATCAGCCTTAACCTCTTATTTTAGCCTTCACCATCCAATACCTGCAACCAAAGCCTCCACCAGCCTAAACCTTCAGAACCTCCACCAGCGTTAACCTCTATGCTGAGCCTCCACCAGGTGAAATCTCTATGCAAAGTCTCCAACCAGCCTTAATCCCTATCCAAAGCCTCCACCAACCTTTTTTAAAGCCTCCACCAAGCCTAAACCTCTATCCAAAAACTCCACCAGCCTTCACTGTTATTCAAAGACTCCACCAGCCCTTGGTAAAGCCTCCACCAGCCTTAACCTCTATCTGAAGCCTGTTTGTATGCGAATGTAGCATCTTTATATTTTTTTCGAGGATTAATAATCAGATTTTTTTAAATGCACTCTGTAAAAACTGAAAACTAAGAAAGGGTTAATGTCTTGATTTATGTGAAAATTATAATTGTAGTTTTGGTAGCAGCCATGTTTTCTAGACCAGTCCAGAAAAATGTGTGATTTGAAGTTATAATGACAATATTGAGGCCTTAATTGATTAATTAAATAATGAAGTTTCTTGTTTCAAGATATCATTCTAACTTCAAGAAAATTGACAAGCATTTTTTTGCTACCCCACAGACATTTTTCTCACTCATCAAAAGTTTTTTAGACTTTATTTTTGACTGTTTTTGTCCCAAAGAACATTTGTTTCTGGATTTGTCAGTTAAATGTGGCTCTTATCAGGTACAATGAGACAATTTCAAAATCACTTTTGTGTTCAGACTAAACTAAAGGTCAAAGTGTTTCAAACTCATCCCCTGCTCAGAAAAACTGTACATTTAATCCACATTATGCAGAGTTTTATGTTGTGTGTATTTTTCAGCTAAATGAGGGTTTTTCCCTCCTTTTTTGACAAACTCATCCTCACTAGCTAGTACAGACGTACAGAAACATAAAGTGTTTTATCCTCATCAGTCATCCTCACGTATGTTTCAGTAGATTATCTGTTCAACTGTGAATTCAAGGTGATTTGATTTGAAGTGTTTTTGGATGATGAAAGTGTTAAAAAGCTGACAGCTGAGTGTCTGAAGATGCTGATCTACTAAAGGTAAAGGTGAAGGCTTTTGTTGGGTTTTAACTGATTTGAGACATTTTTATTTGTTGAGTCCTCTCTCACTTTTAAATGAAGAGAAAACCTGAACAATCTGCTCCTAAAGTTTGATGTTTGGAGGTAAATTGTGGTTGTTTTACTTGTTTTAGCTCTGGATCCTCACAGATAAACATGAACTGTTTGGACTAAAACTCAGGGACAACACAGGTTAAAAAACCTTTTTCAACAGAGAAACTCTAATAATATTATTTCTAAATTGCATTGGGATGTTATTTTTCTCTGTTTGCTCAGATAGCAACAAAGTCCCCTTTGAAACAATTTACATTCAGTGTCATTGAAGGTGAGATGCCTAGCATTAAGACAAGAAAGTGAACATTCATAACCTTGTGTAGACTGTCTAAAGTAGGTTTTAACACAGATTTCTCGAATAAAGACCATTGAAAGTGCATTTATAACCTAGTTTAGACTGTTTAAAGTGGGTTTAAACAAATATTTCTAGCACAAACACAGGTCAAAGTAAATTTTTTACCGAGTTTGGACTTTTTAAAGTGGTCTTGACACAGATTTCTAGTTTTTGGACCAGTCAAAGGACATTCAAAACCTAGTTTAGACTGTTTACAGTGGGTTTAGACTGTTTAAAGTGGGTTTAACTACACATTTCTTGCACTAAAACCAGTCAAAGTACATGTATTACCTCGATCAGACTGTATTAATCAGGTTAAATATTTCTAGCATTAAAACCAGTCAAAGCACATTCATAACCTAGTTTAGACTGTTTAAAGTGGGTTTAAACACAGATTTCTAGCATAAAGACTTGTAAAAGAACATTTATAACCTAGATCAGACTGTTTAAAGTGGGATTTAACACAGATTTCTAGCATTAAGACAAGTCAAAGTACATTTACAACCTAGTTTAGACTGTTTAAATTAGATTTAAACTAAGCGGCAACCTCCGGTCTGAAAAAATGAGACAACACTGAAGTGCTAAAAAGCTGCTGTTCCTCCAGTGACTGCTTGAGGCTGGCTCCAGAAGCACCGGAAGTCCTGTACAAGCAGACGGGAATTTTCAGAGCCGAAATCAGCGTATTTAAAGCCTGGTACAAACTCTGTCTCCCGTCTGCATCGCTAATTTTGCTAACCGCACACACTGTGAGGGGGGTGAATTTTTTTCTAACTCTGCAGTTTGGAAGATATTAGGACTAAGAGCTTACCCAATCAGAGCCACAGCTCAGATCACGTGACTGACGAGCGCCCAATGGCTGTGAGTTTGGGTACTCGTCACTCGTCCCATTTCCAATATGGCCGCGCCTGTCGTTTAGCCTCAAAACAGAGCTGCAGTAACAGACGGGTGACGTCACGGAGACTACGTCCATGTTTTATACAGTCTATGGTTTAAACAGATTTCAAGCACTAAAACCAGTCAAAGAACATTTATAACATAGTTTAGACTGTTAATAGTGGGCAAGGAAGGAGATTTCTAGCACTAAGACCAGTCAAAGTACATTTATAACCTAGTTTAGACTTTTTAGAGTAGGTTTAAATATAGATTTATAGCATAAAGACCAGCAAAAGTACATTTAAAACCTACTTTAGACTGTTTTAAGTAGGTTTTAAACACAGATTTCAAGCATAAAGCAAGTGAAAGTACATGTATAACCAACAAGACTGTTTAAAGTGGGTTTAAACACAGATTTCTAGCATTAAGGCCAGTCAAAGTACATTTATAACCTACTTTAGACTGTTGAAAGTTGGTCTTAACACAGATTTCTAGCACTAAGACCAGTCAAAGTACATTTCAGACCTAGTTTAGACTGTTTAAAGTGGGTTTAAACACAGATTTCTAGCATTAAGACCAGTCAAAGTGCCGCTTTTGACCTATTTTAGACTGTTTAAAGTTGGTTTAAACACAGATTTCAAGCACGTAGACCAGTCAAAGTAAATTTATAACCTAGTTTAGACTGTATAAAAAGGGTTTAATGACAGGTTTTTAACATTTAGACCAATCAATGTACGTTAATGACGGAGTGAAGACTGTTTAAAGAATTTGAACACAGATTTCTAGCACATACATCAATCAAAGTGATGTCATAAACTAGTTTAGACTGTTTAAAGTTGGTTTAAACACAGATTTCAAGCATTAAGACCAGTCAAAGTACATTTCTTTCCTACTTTTGACTGTTCAAAGTGGGTTTACACACAGATTTTAAGCATTAAGACCAGTCAAAGTACATTTATAACCTAGTTTAGTCCGTTTAAAGTAGGTTTAGACACAGATTTCAAGCACGAAGACCAGTCAAAGTACATTTATCACCTACTTTAGTCAGTTTAAAGTGGGTGTAGACACAGGACACTAGCATGAAGGCCAGTCAAAGTACATTCATAACCTTCTTTAGACTGCTTAAAATGGGATTACATGCAGTTTTCTAGCACTAAGACCAGTCAAAGCACATTAATAACCTAGTTTAGTATGTTTAAAGTGGGTTTAGACAGATTTCAGGCACTAAGACCAGTGAAAGTACATTTATAACTTTGTTTAGACTGTTCAAAGTATGTTTAAACAAAGCTCTCAAGCATTAAGACCAGTCAAAGTAAATTTGTATCCTAGTTTAGAATGTTAAAAGTTGGTTTGAACAAATATTTCAAGTACAAAGACCAGTCAAAGTACATTTATAACCTAGTTTAGTTTGTTTAAAGTGGGTTTGAACACATATTTCTCGCACTAAGACCAGTGAAAGTATATTCAGTACATATTTAGGACAGTTTAAAGTAGGTTTAGACTCATGTTTCTAGCACTTAGACCGGTCAAAGTGCATCCAATACATTGTTTAAACAGTTTAAAGTGGGTGTAGACACAGGACTCCAGCATTAAGGCCAGTCAAAGTACATTCATAACCTATTGTAGACTTTTTTAAGTGGGTATAAATGCAGATTTCTAGCACGAACACCAGTCAAAGTAAATTCAGCACATACTTTGGACTAAAGTTGGTTTAAACACTGATTTCAAGCATTAAGACCAGTCAAAGTACATTTTAAACCTAGTTTCGACTGTTTCAAGTAGGTTAAAACACAAATTTCAAGCATTTAGACCAGTCAAAGTGCATTCATAACCTACTTTAGACTGTTAAAAGTTGGTTTAAACCCAGAATTCTGGCACTTTTACTAGTCATAGTACATTTATTAACTAGTTTAGTTTGTTTAAAGTGGGTTTTAACACAGATTTCTCGCACTAAGACCAGTGAAAGTATATTCAGTACCTACTTTAGACTGTTTAAAGTGGGTTTAGACACAGATTTCTAACATTCAGACCAGTCAAAGTACCTTTATATACTTGTTTAGACTGTTTAAAGTGGGTTTAGACACAGATTTCTAACATTCAGACCAGTCAAAGTACCTTTATATACTTGTTTAGACTGTTTAAAGTGGTTTAAACACAGATTTCTAGCATTAAGACCAGTGAAAGTACATTAATAACCGACTTTAGACTGTGTACAGTGGGTTTAGACACAGATTTCAAGCACAAAGAATGGTGAAAGTACATTCAAAACCTAGTTTAGACTGTTTAAAGTGGGTTTCAAGTTATATGTCCAAATCTAAGACCAGTCAAAGTACAAGTATAACCAAGTTTAGACTGTTTAAAGTGGGATTAAATGCAGATTTCTAGCACTAAGACCAGTCAAAGTACATGTATTACCTAGTTTACACTGTTTAAAGTGGGTATAAATGCAGAGTTCTAGCACTTTGACCAGTCAAAGTACATTCATCACTTACTTTAGACTAAAGTTGGTTTAAACACAGATTTCAAGCACGAAGACCAGTCAAAGTTCATTTATATCCTAGTCTAGACTGTTTAAAGTGGGTTTGAACATGTATTTCCTGTACTAGGACCAGTCAAAGTACATTTATAATCACCTTTAGACTGTTCAAAGTAGGTTACAAGCAAGATTTCAAGCATTAAAGACCAGCCAAAGTACATTTATAACCTTGTTTAGACTGTTAAAAGTTGGTCTTGACACAGATTTCAAGCACTAAGACCAGTGAAAGTACATTTATAACCTCCTTTAGACTGTTCAAAGTAGGTTAAACAAAGCTTTCAAGCATTAAGACCGGTCAAAGTCAATTTGTATCGTAGTTTAAAATGTTTAAAGCAGGTTTGAACATATATTTCAAGTACAAAGATTAGCCAAAGTAAATTTTAAACCTAGTTTAGACTGTTTAACGTGGGTTTAAACACTGATTTCAAGCATTAAGACCAGTCAAAGTACATTTCTAACCTAGTTTAAAATGTTTAAAGAAGGTTTAAACACAATTTTCTTGCACTTAGACCGGTCAAAGTGCATCCAATACATTGTAAAAACTGTTTAAAGTGGGTTTAAACACAGATTTCAAGCATTAAGACCAGTCAAAGTACATTTCTAACCTAGTTTAAAATGTTTAAAGAAGGTTTAAACACAATTTTCTTGCACTTAGACCGGTCAAAGTGCATCCAATACATTGTAAAAACTGTTTAAAGTGGGTTTAAACACAGATTTCAAGCATTAAGACCAGTCAAAGTACATTTTAAACCTAGTTTCGACTGTTTCAAGTAGGTTTAAACACAATTTTCTTGCACTTAGACCGGTCAAAGTGCATCCAATACATTGTAAAAACTGTTTAAAGTGGGTTTAAACACAGATTTCAAGCATTAAGACCAGTCAAAGTACATTTCAAACCTAGTTTAGAATGTTTAAAGTTAGTTTAAACTAAGATTTCAAGCATTAAGACCAGTCAAAGTACATCTATAAGCTACTTTAGACTGTTTAAAGTGGGTTTAAACTAAGATTTCAAGTATTAAGACCAGTCAAAGTACATTAAAAACCTACTTTGGACTGTTTGAAGTGGGTTTACCACAGATTACTAGCGTTAAGACCAGTCAAAGTGCATTCATAACCTAGTATAGAGTGTTTAATGTAGGTTTAAACACAGATATCTGGCACTAAGACAAGTCAAAGTATATCTATCACCTAGTTTAGACTGTTTGAAGTAAGTTTAAACTTAGATTTCTAGCACTGAGACCAGTCAAAGTGCACCTTTTACATTGCTTAAACTGTTTAAAGTGGAAAAGTATATTCAGTACCTACTTTAGACTGCTTTAAGTAGGTATAGGATCATGTTTCTAGCATTAAGACCAGTCAAAGTACATTCATAACCTAGTTTAGACTGTTTAAAGTGAGTTTAGACACAGATTTCTAACATTCAGACCAGTCAAACTACATTTTAAAATTAGTTTGGACTGTTTAAAGTAGGTTTAAACACAGATTTCTGGCACTTTATTAAGTCAAAGTACATTTATAACCGACTCTAGACTGTTTAAAGTGGGTTTAGACAGATTTCAGGCACTAAGACCAGTGAAAGTACATTTATAACCTTGTTTAGACTGTTCAAAGTATGTTTAAACAAAGCTCTCAAGCATTAAGACCAGTCAAAGTAAATTTGTATCCTAGTTTAGAATGTTTAAAGTTGGTTTGAACATATATTTCAAGTACAAAGACCAGTCAAAGTACATTTTAAACCTAGTTTAGACTGTTTAAAGTAGGTTTAAACACAATTTTCTAGCACTTAGACCGGTCAAAATGCATCCAACACATCGTTTAAACTGTTTAAAGTGGGTTTAAACACAGATTTTAGCACTAAGAACAGTCAAAGTAAATTAATATCCTAGTCTAGACTGTTTAAAGTGGGTTTGAACATGTATTTCCTGTACTAGGACCAGTCAAAGTACATTTATAATCTCCTTTAGACTGTATAAAGTAGGTTACAAGCAAGATTTCAAGCATTAAGGACCAGCCAAAGTACATTTATAACCTTGTTTAGACTGTTAAAAGTTGGTCTTGACACAGATTTCAAGCACTAAGACCAGTGAAATATATTTAAAACCTAGTTTGGACCGTTAAATGTAGGTTTTAACACAGATTTCCAGCATTTAGACCAGTCAAAGTACATGTATAACCTACTTTAGACTGTTAAAAGTAGGTTTAAACACATATTTCTTGCATTAAGACCAGACAAAGTACATTTGCATCCTAGTTTAGAATGTTTAAAGTTGGTTTCAACATATATTTCAAGTACTAAGACCAGTCAAAGTAAATTTTAAACCTAGTTTAGACTGTTTAAAGTGGGTTTAAACTCAGGTTTCTAGCACTCAGACCAGTCAAAGTACATTTATAACCTAGTTTAGACTGTTTAAAGTGGGTTTAAACACAGATTTTAGCACTAAGAACAGTCAAAGTAAATTAATATCCTAGTCTAGACTGTTTAAAGTGGGTTTGAACATGTAATTCCTGTACTAGGACCAGTCAAAGTACATTTATAACCTCCTTTAGACTGTATAAAGAAGGTTACAAGCAAGATT
>RPOG01004831.1:0-39264 GCA_008086565.1 Thalassoma bifasciatum
ATCATCATTTTAGGGATTTCACCCTTATACAAAAACAACTGCCATGAATGTTTCTAACTTTCTTTGGCTGCTTTTTCGCATCACCATACCCCTTCCTCTGTGAAGTTTACTGGACACTTGCAGGAGAAAAAAAAGATGTCTCTCTGTCTTCTTGTGCCTTTGGCTTTGGAAGAAAAACTAGCTCTGACTTTCCTTCACAAACAGATGGAACACAGGGAGAGCAATGCAATGAAACTGACTTCAAATGCATGGAAGGGGCAGGCCTCCAGGTGGGTGTGTCCTTTGATCTAAGCTTGAGACTGGCTGCAGAAGCACCAGAAAACATAACTATCCATAAAAGCCACATAAATAAACATTTCACCACCTGGTCCACATCCTGTTTTACGAGGGTCAAACTCTTTCAAAACTCATCATTTTTTGGAGATATGGAACAAAATAGTTTTTTCCCAATTTCAAGCATGGCTGACTTTACTGATAGGGACTGTATCCGTCAGCAAAAAGGCTAAAGACCTGCCTTTTTAAAGTGATAATGGTTGCTTTTGTGATCTTGAAAAAGTCAGACTTGTCACCTGACGAAGTTCAGCAGTGGAAAGAGAGATCTGTGTTTTTCTGCCAAAAACAATTTCTTAGATTAATTTCGTAGTAAAGTTGAACACAGACACGGGAATGTTTGATAGAAAGGACTTAAGAGCAGAAGAAACCCAAACAGGAGAGTGATAGAGCATGAGCTAGAGGCCAAGGTGAGACCTAAAGGCTAAAACATAAGCTGAAGGCTAAAACAGAAGCTAAGCTGTTTGTGCTAATGTTTATTTCCATCCATGCAGCAGTTATACTACAGTGATCTGTTCAAACCTGAGAGTCAATCAGTAAAATAACGAGCCAGGTTACATTTGCTCTGCTTGCTGAGGTTGGAGTTGGTAGATGAGAACTGGTAGGACGTAGCCAGGATTCAGTAACGTTATAGGGTACAGACCTGTCTCAGAGCACCAGGCTGTGCATAGCACTAAATATAGCCGGCTACTAAACTATGATACAAACTTACAAAGTTTGTTGTTGTCACATTTCAAAAACAGTCTACATAACTGTTGATCAATATATTACCTTGCTGGGTTGTATCTGGTGTTATCTGGAACAAAGAGAAATAGTGTCAAACATCTGACACCCCACCCCCCCTTTTTTAATTTTTTTTTTTTATTTTATTTTTTTCATTTTTTTCTTCTTGAACATTGTTTTCATTGAAGATCTTCAAATGTTTCAAAGTTGAAGCAAATCTTCTCACATTCCCAAAAACAGTGCAATCTTGTTCTCAAAATATTCTTCCATTTTGGGCAGTTTAGAAAAGCCTCTGTTGTATATTAACTGTACATAAATGGTGTTATATGGAAATTTCTAAGTAGAATATCATCCCATATTTTACTGTCCATTGTCGTTTTCAACCAAGTCTTCCATAATTCCCATAGGAATGATAGTCTGTCTGTATTCAAGAGATTTGATCTGTTTTATATTATACAATACATTACATATTCTGTTACGGTAGAGTTTAGCATAATAAGTCTGCTTTCAGTAAGTTGAAAAAGTGATATGGCACAAATGTATAATTTCAAAGGCTACATGGAAGCTGTAGGAGAAGCTGCCTTAATTGGTAACAAATAAATTCATACTGGACTGCAGCTTGTAGAAGTTTTCAGGATTGGGGAAAGAGTGGTTCTTCACAGAAAGTCACAGAGGACACTGAGGGGAACGTTTGGTTGGAATAACAGACTGTCTTCTGTGTGGACTTCTTGCTTCTGTAGATTAACTTTGTGATAAATCATCTCTATTTCCTGCAATATTCTTCATTCCTGTCACTGAAGTATTTCCACAGCTCCTCTCTCTTTTTTGTCCTTCTCTTTGAAGTCTCTCCTCCTGTGTTATTGTCCCAGTTTTAAACTCACTTTTACATTTGCAGCCCTCAACATAAAAAAGAAGAATCTGGTGCTAGATTTTGTGTAATAATCTATTGAAGTGGAACAACTGATCAGGTCTATCTAAGATCAGGCAGTGATTGATTGCTCTGTGGATTGATGTTGCTTCTGTTTTCCACCATTGTGTCATGGGGAAGAGAAAAATACATTTATGAAAATGTGTTAAACTTCATCTTGTCTTTTGTCTTAATTAGACATTCAAGTAACGAATTAATAAATTAAAGGGAGACTAACAAAGCAATAACCTTTACCTTTGAGATCATAAATATTGCTGCAGTTTCTCTGTAGTCAACCATGTACTGTAGTGATTTTGTGTGTGTGTGTCCCTCCACTTTGATTACCTTCATTAATTTCACCTGCGTCTTGTGTCACACGTCTTTGATCACATTTTGTGTCATCTCTCCATTCTCTACTGGTTCATTGTGTTTGTTTCTCCGTGCACCCAGCAAACCCTTTATGTTTTTCAGTATCTCATTTTCTCTTCCCTTGCCTCATTTTTACTTCTAGGTTCATAGATTATTCGATTTCTGGATTTTGCAATTGGCATTTGCTTGGACCAAACAATAAGTTTGGACAAAAGGGACAGAAGTCTGTTATTAAAACATCACATCATAAATAAATCACCTCACATGTTGTCACCAACTGTGCTGTACAGCTGTAGTGAGGCAGGATATGAAACAAAGTGTCTCAACGGCAGAACTTACTGTGGATATCAATGATGCCATAAAAGAGCCAAAACTTCTTCTCAGGACTTTCTCTCTCTCTCTCTCTCTCTCTCTCTCTCTCTCTTTCTCTTTATCCCAATTTATCCGTCCATATGAAGCCCAGAAACAGTGATGCAGTCTTTTCTGTGTTCGTGAACTACATTGCATGTTGTTTTAAGAAGTTTTTGTGGTATTTAAAGCCTTTTGAATAGATTGTTGTAGATACATATATTTAAATGTGGCTGTTGGACTGTTTTCATGTTCTAGTTTGATGTATTTCCACACAGAGCTGTGAGTGAAATTAAACAAGTGATGCACAATTTTTATATTTACGTCTATGAATTAGACTGTTTATAACCTGTTTGCCATTGACATAGGGGTACATAGTGAGTCTCCTTCCATCTTATGTAATCCAAAGTGCAGTGAAAGTATTTGTTTAGAATGTCCAAAGCTGTCTGAGTTATTTTTTTAGCAGAAAATGATGAATTGAATTAGACAGATGTTAATTTAGACTGGATTAGTATTATCAGAGGACGTATGTCCTAAGACACATAACACACAACCCCTCCAACTTAACGCCTTCTTAGCTCCTACCACCCTCCCTAGTTACAGTGCAGTCTGCAGAGTTGATGTGATGTGATGTGCCCAAGTGAGGCTGTGTGCGCGTTCATTGGTATCTGTGCTGCAACACCTTCCCTCCCTGACACCCTTCCCTCTTCCACATGTGCAAGTCTTTAAGTCTTGTTGTAATGGTTTAATATGTTGCTTATGTGATAAGGTGTTCTTTTTCCTAATCCGAGACTGTGCCCCCCTAAGGGAGCCTAGTTTGGGATTTTTCTCATTTCTCCTCTTCCTCCCTCTTGTTTCTCCTTTTTCTCATCGAATAAAACAGGGCGTTGTACACGTCTGACCCACATTACTCCCTCTCCTGTCCTCCCCTATTATATGTCACTGTCTTTTTTATGTTTCATGGATGGGATGAAATTAAACAGTAATTCTGTTGCTCTGAAACATGCAATGACAAAGTATCTTGTATGTGTGTCTGATATATGGTCAGTGATTTGTACTGGAGTTTTTTGCTTTGCAAATTACTGACATGATCAATTACCAGAGGTCTCCAGGTGAAACTAATTCTGTACTAGCACTGAATAAGGCTTTGGCCAGGATTAGGGGGAAAAAACAGGTTTTGCAAAAAAAGAAAAGCCCAGTATTATAACTCAAGTGTAGCAGACACCAGGACTGAGCTGACTTATCTGACAAAAAAGACAAACGCATCAGTGAGGATAACACCTCATTATCTCATCAGAGCAAACTTGACAGACAGAATTGACCTGTTGGTCAAAACACCTCGAGAACATGAAGGTGATAAAAAGGCAGCAGAGATCAGAAAGGTCTTATGTGGGGTGTTAAATCCTTCTCTTCCGCCTCAGCCAGGTCTTTGGAGCAGCAGGTAATCCAGACTCCAGGTCACGTCTCATCCTGTCTTTTACCCTAGTCAGACTGATGACCTTTACTTATCAACAGAAAACACACTGTTACCTGTGTGTGTTCCACATCCATGTGTATTATGTGCTCCTCCAAAGCTCCTCTCTGTTGCAGTATGCAAAGAACTTAAAGGGCAGAGGGTGAAAAGAGAGACATCAGCCAAATACCCCGTCCATCACAAACACAGAAGCGGTTAGAGAAGGCCAGTTGCTTGGGGCCTTATCCATCAAGCAGCCTTTTCAATCTCTCTTTTTTTCTTCTTCCTCTTCTTTTTATCTGCATGTATGAACTTTTGAACATTCTCACCACTTCAATCATAGGGTCACAGTGTCTGAACGTTTCATGTCCAGTTTAATTTTTATCAAAGCTTTCACCTCTATTTCAAGCTAAATGGACCAATCAATGCTGACCTCAGCAGCTCTCTGCAGATGACTTAAAGCTGACACACTTTACAATATTCTTCACACTTTCACAGGTTTACAGACCTCAGACTTTATATTAACAAAAGACTACACAAGATCTCTCTTTTCTGATCTTAAAGTGTTTAGAGTACACTGCAGAGCACATCACACACTAACCCAGTGGTTCCCAACCTTATTTGGTCCATAACATAACTCACCTCCCCGGATGCTTTCAGTGCTTGCTCAGTAACTGTCTTAACAAGTGGCTTGCACAGACATATTGAAGGGAAAATATCTGCAAATACAGCACCTTTTGGCTCACGAGAGGGCACTTTCGTGTATGTTTCAGCTCCCATACTGTAAACCAAGATTTTGTTACAACTTGAACTTTTTAGTAGTCATTACGTAACATCTCATGTTTTGTAAAAAGACATTGCCATTACTAAGTCAAATTAGTTGTTTGTGTTCATCAGTCGAAAGGTGCAATGCACTAATCATGTTCAGCAGAGTTAACTCAGTATATTGAGTTCTGTAAGAAGGGGAGGGGCTATAGAGACAATGTGTAGACAGCACTGAAAAAATGAGTAGATATAATTGAATTGAACCTAATCCCTTATCAAACCTTGTAACCATGAGTGAGGAGGGCACACAGTGGACATAAGACACTGCTGTGCTGGGGGGGAATCATGTAGGTGACACTAGCTGTCTATGCCCTGGGGTGTTGAACAACTGTCTATACTCTGGGGTGTAGACTGACATCCCCTGCTTGTATTTCACCATAATTTACAGTCATGTATCCATGGGCAGCCACAAATGTCAAACATGGACTGTAAAATCTTCTTGTTCAACTCAAAGCTGAAACAAAATATTCACAGGAATTATCAACAAGAATTTTACAGAAGAAAATACTGTTATTTATTGTTCCCTTTGACATCCAGTCTATGCCATAAGACAGCATTTCTATGTCATGGAGCATAGACAGCCTGTATTTACCAAGGCAAAGATAGGCTGTGTTACTTGTGTGATAAACCCATGTAAGGCAGGCTCTCATATCCACTGTGTGTCCTCCTCACTCATGGTTACAAGGTAAAATGTAATTTTTAGTCAATAATAACATGTTTAAACATAAATTGACAGGTAGTTCTGTAAAGTTGTTTACAATTTTACTGTACTCTAAATATATTTTACAAAATTCCCCTGGAACCACAGCTGCCAGATTTTTACCATAAAAACAAAAGGATTTTCTTTGCCGTGTAGAATCATGACTTGTAACAAATGATGAGTACAAATAACTAGTGCCATTGATGTGAACAAATGATTTTGAGTAAAGGCTACGAATATGAACTCATGATGACTACTGCCAAAAATGAAGGTTCTGTTTTCCAACAACTTAACCTCTTTAGCATCAGCTTGTGTAAAAGCTAAAGTGGTATAAGGTAACGGGTTTCCACGCAATTTTCTAGTAAATCCAACTAATTTGGGTTAAGAGTGCAAAAGGTCAGTTTTTAGAGTAGCATAGAATGCACTTCATTAATCCTCAAAGGGAAGTGAAAATAATAATAAATGAAGAATAATATAAAGGGAGTCAACCAGGAAAAAAACACGTTACTTATTATTATTACTCATTACTAGTAATGAGTAAAAAAGACAAATCTTCGAAGGTAAAAGAAACTTTGCCATATATTAAAATAATGTCTTTATACAAGAAACTTTTTTTCTCACCTAATTGGCAGATTTTTTTCCTCATTACAAGATATTCAGTCATCACACCTGTTTTTAGATATCTTTAAATAAGGCATGCTCTGGACTGGAAAGGTAAATATATTCCATATTAAGTCTGAAAAGACACTTTTTACTAAAAGCAAGCAAGAGTATGAAGAATTGCTTAGATTTTACTTTCTCAGCGTAAATTGATATCTGAGAAACTGAAAGTGTATAATACAGTTTTGTAAGATTGTGTTTGGTGTTTTTAATTAAAATAAAATATAAACAGATTGGTTCAGTCATTTTTTAAACCAATTGTCAGGCTTTGAATTCCAGGGGACCCTACATACAAGAATGGGGACCCTAAGGTTGAAAAACACCACACTAACCCATTCTACAGCAGAGTACCAGGTATTATTCCAAATACAACATCCCAAATCTCTCTTAGCAAAACATGACTTTATTGTAAGCAGACATGGCCAATAAACAGGAAGAAGCAATGATGGTTCTTTTTGGCCTCTTACTTTCCAAAATAACACACAAAAGAGAGAAATGATGATGATAAAATCAAGGAGAAGGAGGAGGAGAAGGCGGCAATGTGAAATGTATGCATTACCGCAAGAGTGTCAGGTGTGTAAAAATTGTCACACGTGTTATGTATAGTTTTTTTACTTCCTCTTTCAATAGTCAGCTGAGCCAAGGTAAGTCTTGATTGGCTTTTGTTCTGGTACACGTAATGTTACTCACTGTGGGTGCTCCGCTCCTCTCAGAGCAACCCCCCCCCCCAACACACACACACACACTACAGGACTTATAGTCACAAATATCAACCATGTTCATTACCCGGTTCACTGGGCCTTTGCTGGCTTTGATTGTGTGGGGGTCAGGACAAAAATCAGCCCCATTATCCTGAAGTTACCAAAGTAATCCAGAGTCATTTTAAAGCTCCTGTGGGGAATTTTGGTTTGTGTTAAATTTGGATCCCCCAGTGCATTTTGCTAAAATTGCCCTGTATATTTGTAATGAGCTCTGTCAAAAAATAATGTTTACAAAAGATCCTCCACCTTGTTGATGGTGTTTGCTTTTGTCAGTCCTCAAGATGCTTTTATATGAATTTTTGATTTGTAAGTTTCATTATCTCCTGTAACAGCTTACAGAAGTGCTAAGTC
Organism: Thalassoma bifasciatum; assembly: GCA_008086565.1. Classification (NCBI taxonomy): domain Eukaryota; kingdom Metazoa; phylum Chordata; class Actinopteri; order Labriformes; family Labridae; genus Thalassoma; species Thalassoma bifasciatum. The sequence continues at coordinate 7,428 of RPOG01004831.1, forward strand.
CTTAGTTAAAAGTGTAAGACTGATCCGTCATGTTATTCTGAGACTGTAAACTGAAAACACATGCATCTAAACACTTAATTACTCAGCTTTGACTGTAAACCAAATGAGGAACAGCTTCATATCAGTCTTTGCCTCATGCATAAGGATGACTACAACCGCCCCTGCACAAACCTCTGAGACCTGAAATTCAGCAAAACGACAACCGCAGCAGACCTGCTCATGACAGCAATGATACCTAAACAGACGGAACAGCTGCTGTGCTGAGTTCTATCCTTCAGACAGTGCAACCCACTTCACTCCAGCTGAGAGCGGACGCTCGCTGACATTTCATTAGTCGTGCTCAGTTTGACAGATTTCACATCTCTTTATTACATTGTGGAAAACGACCACGAATAATCCAGAAATACACATCCACTGCTCTCACCTTTAAATTGTGGTCGAAATTTCGCGCAAAATTTAAACAAGGTGAGTTTTCACCTCACGTTGTCTGAAGTTTGTTACCATCAGTTTGTAAAGCTGGCTGTCAGTGAAGCTTCACAGCCAGCTTTTTCTCTTTGTAACACCTTCAGCAGCTGGCAGTAGCTTGTTTTTAGCCTCTGGTTCTCTGACTGCGGCACCCAGTTTTTTAAGGAACAGCTTTTGTTTTGGACACAGGAAATAGTTTTCTTCAAACTGAGAATTGAAAAATGAAATACTGGATGAAGAGATGAGAAAATAACACTCCCCTTTTCAAATTCTGTCAAGATTCACACTCCATTCAGGACCTGTACAGGTCCAGGACCAGTAAGCGAGCTGGTAACATCTCTGCAGACCCTTCACACCCTGGACACTTTAATAATAATAATAATACATTTTATTTAAGGGCGCCTTTCATGGCACTCAAGGTCAGCTTGCAAGAATAAGTGCATTAAAAGAGGACTAAAACAGATATAAAACAAGCAATATAATATAATGCAATGTAAAACAATAAATTAAAATACAAAACAGTGCAATGGTGGTGAAAGGTCAGAGGGAGTAGGCGAGTTTAAACAGATGGGTTTTGAGTCTGGATTTGAAGAGGGGTAAGGACTGAGTGTTGCGGAGGTCAGGTGGGAGTGAGTTCCTTTTTAAACTCCTCCCCTCTGGCCACTGTTACAGAGCACTGTACGCTAGGACATCCAGACACATGAACAGTTTCTTCCCACAGGCCGTCACACTTATGAACAGTTAAAAAAAAAGATCAATCTGTCATCCCGCCGTCTTGCACATTCTCTGTGTTGCACATTTTCATTGCGCTATTTAATTTAAATGTGTATACATATTTTTTTTATTTTCTTTCTTCCTTTTTGTACAAAGTTTCTACATTTCTAATATTTCTATATTTCTAATTTGTAGTTACTTAGTATCTGTTTTTCTTACATATGTGATATTTAATGTTTTTTCTTACTTCTTTTTTTTTGTACAAAGAGAGCACAGATAAAACTGAAGTCAAATTCCTTGTATGCTTCTTGAAGATACTTGGTAATAAAGGCGATTCTGATTCTGACTCTGATTCTGAGCAGCAGGATTGAAGGATGAAAAACAGTTGTCTCAGATACTTTCAACCACATATTACTTTCCTGATATTAAGTTGTCAAATACCTTTTTTTTTAAGATTTTGATAACCGTCACAGTGACAATACAAGATGAATAAGATTTTTTTTTTTTAATGACAGCATTACAGAGGAATTTCAAAGTAATTATGCAAGACTCAATACAACACAAGACTCAAGATAGGGTGAAGATGAAACATTCTGAAAACAGTAGTTTTAGTTTTAAAAGCTAAAATAAGATGGGGAAAAAAAGACATGCTCACATTAGAGCCTAGCATAAATTTCTACGTCAAATTGATGCTGGACATTGTAAAAAAAAAAAGATCAGAGAAAAATACACTGTCAAAAAGCATCAATTAGGGACAGGAAAAGCTTCTTTTTTTACCATACAAAATACATTTAATAACAGTTAATTGTGAGATTGGAAAAACCTTTGACAATTACTGTAAAAAAAAAAAAAAAGATCAGAGACAAATACACTGTCAAAAAGCATCAATTGGGGACAGGAAAAGCTTTTCTTTTTTTTTACCGTACAAAATACATTTAATAACAGTTCATTGTGAGATTGGAAAAACCTTTGACATTGACTGTAAAAAAACAAAAAAAGAAAGAAAAATTGACATAGGTAGAAAAGAAGACAAAATAGAAGAAAAAATCGTACTATTAAAAATGTCTGAAAGCCTTAAATTTTATGGCATGACCTGGGCAAAACTGCAGTCATTTAGGTCATGCACATTAAAATTTACAGTACAAATCTGTTGATTGTTAAGCAATGAGACTGTTAAATTTTACAGGAGCAGGATATTAAAAAATATGATCTTCTGTAAAACTATCAAAAATATTTGATTTTCATGGAAAAAAAAATTTAGCAGCTGTAGTTGCCAGGGAAATTTTGTAGAATGGACATTAAGATTTAACACGTTTAAACAACAACCTGTCAATTTTACTGTTTAAAACTGTTATTAACAAAATCTAAGTTTTAAACAAATAAAACCAACAGCTATTTTTTGCTGAATTGGCATGATCACAATACTATTTGTACTTTTTATTTGGTTACACTTCAAAAAGTATTACTACCTTTTACTTCATTTAATAGATGAAACATTTATACACTTAAAAATAGTCATTACTCTTGAATTATTGCTGCCTTTTACGCAGTTTAATTGGTGAAACCTTATAACCATAAGTGAGGAAGGAACACAGTGGACATGTGAGCCTGTTGTACATGGAGGAATCACACAGGTGACAGTATTTTACTTTTGCAAGGGAAAGCAATAACTGTCTTCCTAAAAGTCCTAATTACTACAAAAAAAAAAAAAAAAAAAAAAACCACTCATCATGACCCTGAGGGGGCTCTTTCTGCACAGGGGCAGACCTCATGGAGTGCAACCTAAACCACTTGGCCATCAGCACATTTGCATTTTTTTCCCCATGCATGCATGAGCTTGATCTGGGTACTCCATCTTACTCCTGGAGTCCACAAACATACTCATCCGGTTTATTAGTGGGCAGCAAAAATGTCTACATGTTAACCAGTACACAGCAAAATATCTACTTGTGAACTAGTACCAATAGTTATGTGTCTACTAGTCAACTTGTGAGCATAAAATTGTTTACTAGTTTACTAGTAAGTGCCAAAATGTCCACTAGTAAACTAGAAAGGCATAAAAATGGACCATACTAGCTAACTAGTTAAGATAAAAAGTTTGTACAAGTTAACTAGTAAGAGCAGAAAGGTCCACTTGTTACACAAGAGATGGCTTTATTAGTCTTACTAGTTAACTAGTGAACATTTAGAGCCACACTAGTTAGCTAGTAAGAGAGTACATTTCCACTTGTGCACCAGTGCCATTTTTATGAGTCGTACCAGTTAACTAGTGAGACTTAAGTATCTTTCTAGTTAACTTGTTTGATATACATTGTCACTAGTGCAACTTGTTGCACAAAATGATAATGAGGAGGTGGGGGATAGATGTGGATTGAGGTTTATTATAGGCTCTAAAAATCAAGAAAGAAAATGACAGTAAATCAGGACCCAGGATTTGGATATGATCCCACCCAACACATTTACATATTGCATACTAGTCAACTAGTGGGACCGCAGGATTAGAACTAGCTTGCTAGTTGATATCCGTTCTTATCTTCCTAGTCAACTAGTAAGTCACAAATACAAACTAGCTAACTAGTCAACCTCATAATGGTGACTAGTTACACAAGTGAAGATGTAATTTACCTTTCTAGGTCACTAGAAAGTCAAATGTTTCAACTTGTAACACTAGTCAGACTGTTTTAAACATTACTAGTTAATCAGTGAGGCTCGGATATGTTTACTTGTTAACATGTTGTAGCTAGAATATCAACCAATCACACTACTGAGGGCAGTTTTAACCTTTCTAGTTTACTAGACAAGACCTATACAGTTTACAAGTAAACTAGTAAGTGCATCTTGTCGACTAGTTCAACCAGTTCAACCAGCCTGTGTCTTTTTGGCCTCACTAGTAAACAAGTTAAGGACTATGCGTGGCACTAGTAAACTAGTTGTAAACAAAACAGTATTCTTGTGGACACTTACTTTCAACTAGTAAACAAGTTGAATGATAAGATTTGACAAGCTTACATGCTGAACAATCACTACCCTCTACTAGTTAACAGGTTGGACACAGACATCAACAAGTGGTCTGATCTGTGGACTACAAGTAAACTTGTAACCAACAATTTCTCTCACTAGTTTCCTAGTACTGCCAAAAAGACTCTTGTTAGTAGTACACCTAGTGGACATTTAGCGCTGACCTATTAACTAGCTTACTGTGTTTGGCCTTAGTAGTTAACTAACAAGGCCAGACGTGATCTAAATGGTAAACTAGTGTACATTTTGACTCTTTCTAGTTAACTAGAATGCATTTTAAGTCTCAATAGTTTACTAGTGAGGCCTTGGAGACAAAAGTAGTGATACTTGTGTCATTTGTTTTCTTTTGACGATACTACTAGTAAACATGTTGAGCCCTACTCGTTAACTAGTAAGTTCAATTTGACAGCAACTAGTGTCACCAGTGACATGTATGCCCTTAGTAATACTAGTTAAGCTTTCATTAAGGTTGTTTAGTAAAGTACAGATATGTTTTACAAGTTAACAAGTGGACATTTGGTCCCTACTAGTTAACTTATAAAAGGTCAACTGGCTGTCCACTAGTAGTACTAGTAACACTAGTGGACTGCATGATCATGAAGCAGACCATACGAGGACTTTGATTGGTCAATGTCAAACCTGCATTTTTGCTAACCTTAAAGGGCCAGCTCTGAATAGTACCTTGAGATATAAACTGTTGTTAATTTCTTAAGGTTTGTTCAATTGTTTGATGTTTTATTTTCACTAAATGGTAACACATTGAATGCCCTTTGATATAATTTACTGACACATGCCAAAAACTAAATCTGATATTACATTTGTATTGTATTGTATGTTACAGAGTAATATAATCTAATATTTGTTTTTTCAAACTTTGTTTTATTTCATTAAAAAATCTCTTATGATTCTAAATGATTGCAGTATTTGTGGGAAATAAAGCAGTGACATGTCACTGAAATTTATGCAAATATTCATACTCCCCCCTGCCTTTTTATTTATTTTTTATTTTTTGGAAACTTGAGGATCAATCTGTTTTGTGTTCTTTCAAATGACAGCATATTTTCATGTGAACTGGAGACAAATCATTTTAATTAAAAAAAAAACAAAAACACACTTAATATAAAATACATTAATTTTCTGTTTTAAGCCTATAATAATTATTCAACCATGCTACTTTTTGTATAACAGTGTTTCAAAATGTAATTATAATTGTTTTAGCAGAATTGTAAGGAAAACTATTGTAATTATAATAATATTAAGAAAAATAAATTATTTAAAATTTAATTTTTCACAGTAATCCAATTAACATTTTCTTAAACCCAGAAACAGCCTACAACTGAAGTATTTTAATCCCTTTCACCAACATCCAAGAGAGACGCATGTCAGTCACATGAAGGCATGCACATGCAAAGGTAGAATGAAGTGAGGTTCTGCTACAGAAAGTGGCTTTGCTAATGTTATTAATTGCGTGTGGAATGCGCTGGATGTGCGTGCATGCATATTAGCATGCATACATACTTGAATACTAGCATGCATACTAACGTTCATGCATACTAGCACCAGAACTTACGATTGTACCTTGTATAGTTTTTTTAAATTCCGGTTTTACTGTGATCAAAGAAAAGAAAAGGACATCATTAAGGACCTTCTATCTTATTTTGAGCTTTTTAAAATCATATATATATATATATATATATTCATGTATAAATATGTGTGTGTGTTTGTGTGTGTGTGTCATTTATTCTTGAGAGCTGGGACAAAACAGGTTTCAAAAATCTATTTTTTTTTTTTATTCCCACCATATTATATGTATATATATATATATATATATATATATATATATATATATATATATATATATATATAGAGAGAGAGAGAGAGAGAGAGAGAGAGAGAGAGAAAGAGGGATTTTTACATTTTAATACATGGATAGTATGGAAGGTGCAGTTGTTTTGCAACACTTCATCATACAAAGGGTTAAATTTTTGGATTGTGGAGCCCTATGTTGAGAGCCAATGGTCAGGATTAGAGAATGCCCTGTTCCCACCCACTCATCAGCATATATTTCAACAAGTGTTACCAGTCTGCATTTTGTCCTTCGATAGGAGTAGCACTTCTCATTTACAACCATACTTGTGTACTAGTTTTGCTTAAAAGCGTACTACTTTTGTAACTAGTGACATTTTGGGTCTTATTAGATAACAAGTTAACTTTTTTTTAGCCACACAAGTTCACTAGTAGGACAAAAACGGCCTGAACTAGCTTACTAGTTGGCTTTTTTGCACTGACTAGTAAGCTAGTGAACATTAAGAGCCTCACTAGTAAACAAGTAAGATGTGTAACCACATCAGTAGTGATACAAGAGGACATTTGGGTCTTACAGGTTAACTTGTAAACATTTTGAACCTCACTAGTTTACAAGTAAGGTTAAAAAGAGTCAAACTAGTTTAACTAGTGGACATTTTGCTCATACTAGTTTACTAGTAAACATTTTTTATGCTCACTAGTTAATTTATAGACACAAAATATATTATAGTTGTAAACTAGTACTTATTTTGCACCTTACTAGTTAACATGTTGGACTTTTTGCCTTCTGCTAGTGAACTTGCAAATCCTTCTGCAGTCTACTGGTAAACTAGTGCGGCCAAAGACCTCACTAGTAAAGGAAACTGAACTTTGTCATCAAGGATATCTAATAAATATTCAATTGGCTTGCCATACTTACACACAAAACCTCACATGCAATCTATGAGGACTTTGGACAACAGACATGAAGGAAGATCAATGTTAATTGATGAGACATGAGAACTAGTTTTGTTGTCATAATTCCATCATCTGTTTTTTTTTCTTTGTATTTTTTTCTGGCTAAGAGTGTCATGTCTCCTCGATTATGATGAGTTTTGCACCTTTTTCTCAGTCTTGATCTTCATGTTTGTCATGTCTGCTTTTATTTTGTAGTAACCTTTCTCCTCTTGTTTCACATTACTTCACTTCCTGCCTCCCACTCCCTGATTGTTTCCACCTGTGCCCCATTACCTCTTGTTCAAAAGTCTGCGTCTCCCTTTGTCCTGTGTCAGATTGTTGTGTCCCTGCCCTGAGTTTGCGGTGCAGTCCAGGTTTACCTTTAGTATCTTTCAAGTTTAGATTTAGGATTAGTTTGCCAGCAGAGCTGTGATTTTCTGTTCCTTTGAGTCTTTGCTGCCAGCCTTGCTGAGAACTTTTGTTTATTCTTTTGCTTTTTATTGAAGAATATTTTGACTCTCAAAGTCGTGCATTTGGGTCCTTTGCCTCATCCTTGTCAAAGAGCAGAGTTCACTGCCGTGTTTTTGATTTGTAAAAGCACACATCATGATCTGGTGCATTTTCAGCATGCAACACAGAGCAGCATATGTAACATGGAAACATGAGTCCAGTGCACCTATTTGTAAAGACTACTGGGATGCTGAGGGGAGCAAATTGTGCTGCTATGCATAAGAAGTTTGTCAACCTTTTCAAACTAAAGGAAGGGTATGTTGCATTTTCCGAAAGAATGGAATGTCAATTTTTAAAGGTATAGTCCTGCTCAATTGTCATCTCTGGACCTCTATGCATGTGTGTCAGTGTCTGTGTATGCCCCACCCCCCTCCTCACTCTCCTCATCTGCTTTAATGTTTTGGTTGACTCAGGGTTTTTCTGGGCAGAGAGTAGTCGTTGTGACCAGCCATTATTAGAACACGCAGAGTGAATGTGCCTTTGTGTGTTGATGGCAAATGAGAGATGCTATCCTGAGTGGCTACGAAAGCAGCACAGAAAAACGCAGAGGAAGAATGATGCAGCATTTAAAGCATACCTTATTTACTGCAGGATGTCAGATGTATAACTTTTGAGTCTCTCCTATGTAGACGTGATGCTGCAGGTGCTCACTGAGCTGATGAGTGTGTTCACGAAGCTACAGCTAATAGCTACGGTTGATGGCAGTAAACATGCGTAACCACTGACACTGAGCCACAGAGGAGGAGCCCAGTTTGGATATTATTTGTAAATAGTGAAATGAAACTTAACAAAAAATCCTGTATACGATGCCTTTAAACTTTTTACGAAGCCATGTGTTTTTATCAGGATTACATTTAACTCTGATATAAATAACTTAATTTATTTACAATTATACAGATTTAGGCTACAAGTAATGCATGTAACAGTGTCTGCCCCAGAATTATTTGATATCATATACCCTCTCTGGGCTTGAGATTGTTCATTAGTTGATTCGGTTTGACATCTTTACAAACACAAAGTTGCCTTCTCACCTCAGAAGCCTCCTCCATGCAAACCAGATTCCAACATGATGAAAGCTGTCACACTCCACAGGGATGGAAGCTTTTTTCTCTTTAAATAACTGTCCTGCGCAAATTGCACCAACTTTTCAAGTGTATTTTAAGAAAATATGAAGGCCTGTCTGAGCTCACCCTGAGGCGATGTTTGAGAAGCTCCATCTATTTAAAATCCTGTAATAAAAATATATAAATCAAGACCTCTTTAAAAACAGAGCTAATGAGGCAGGATGTGCCGTGTGTGTGATACTTCACTGCCTAAAGAGCAGAAAAGGTCTGTCTCACACCGTTTTTTTTTTTTTGTCCTTGCCCTCAGTTGTTCCCACCATATACTGACAATAAAAAAGGTGAATATAGTGAAGTGAGCTTGAATTTTTATTTTGCACTTTAAAAGTATGATTCATTTATATTGGATTTATTACGGTCATTTGATGTTAATTCTGTCTACCCAGCATGTGATTGATGTACAAAGATTTTGTCTTGCTTCCTGAGCAGATCTTTCCCCTTGGACCCTACACCTCATTGGCTGGGTTGTCCCCATGTTAAAGCTACAGTCCAACACTTACAAAAACCTTCACCTTTCTCAGCCTACATGAGACCATTTTGTACATCACAAACCAACCTGTTTGGGAAATGAAACCTTTGAGCACAGACTTTAACATTAATGTCAAACTGTTAGTTCAGAACCTTTAACTTTTTAAAGAAGTTTTTCCAAGAGGATCAATGTCTTTCAGAGAGCTTAAAATGCACACACAAAGTGCTTTGAAAGGGGTAACTTCATTAAGTGTCTACAGCATGTCCTTCTAGCTTGCCGATTTCTGTATATCTTAAAGAGAAAACATTGCCCCACAGAACCAAATGGTACTCTGCTGCCCTCTTTATTTGATACTGATTGTGATAAAATTTCAGACAAATGTGTTCAGCTTGTCTCACACTCTGATATTCAGTATTTCCTTTTTACCATTACCCAGCCTTAATTTGCTTCAATAAATAAGACATATAGGACACAGAGCCTGTCCTGACCCCTGCCTCACCCTTTTATATCAATTCTTCTTCACATGCTCTGCTTTTCTTTTTGTGTTGAACTGAACATAAGTTGATGGATGAGCCTCTGCCCTGAACCACCCTTGGCATGAGGCTTCTGTACTCACTCTATAGAAGCAGAAAGACTTCTTTGAATTTTACAGTGAAGCTTTTTCTCAACAATTCTCACAGGCACCCACACCACCCACACCATTCTTCCAGCTCCTTTATGTCTCCTTAAGGATGTGAGATTACTGCATCACACACACACACACACACACACACACACACACACACGGCACCCTCAGCTGCCTGATTCTTGCAAGACAATGTTATTTTTGAATGTCTGTCTGAGGACGGCTTGTCTGACGTGAGGCAGGGTTTTAGATGAGATGAAAAGGGTGAAGATTGCTGCCTCTGAAGATTGAGCATTAAAGAAGAAATGAAAAGTCAGTTTCAGGGTGCAAAGTTTAAGAAGAGTTTTATCTCATCTGAGCCAAAACACGGAAAAAAATAATATCCAGCTGTGTCATCAAAGCACTCAGTGCTCAGGGGTCAGTTTGAATATTGTAATGTTGTTACAAGGTCATGGCTGTTTTCTTTTTTTAAATCTCAAAGTATAAAGAGATTAGTAGAAGAGAAAAAAAGAATCCATATGTTGCAACACTAGTAAATGCTCTCTTAGGAACCAAATCTATATTAATCCATGGCTGAAAATAGCCCTGAGAAAACAAATGCATGGGACCTTCTGCAGCAAAATACAAACAGTCTGTTGTTATTTATGCAACTGCTCAATATGAGACTATTTTTATAGTTCAGCCTTTGACAGAGTAGAGGAACATGCTGAGGAAAGACAGACATTTGTTGGCGTACTGTCCAGACTTATTAGTAACAAATATCTTTGTATTTGAATGTGGGACTTTCCATCAAATGGTAGAAGTGCTTGATTGTCACATACAGTCATACTCATAAGTTTACATACCCTGGCAGAGTTTATGATTTCTTGGCCTTTTCTTCAAGAATGTAAACGATAACACAAAAACCTTTCTTTCACTCATGATTAGTGGGTGAAGCCATTTATTAACAAACAACTGTATTTACACTCTTTAAATAATAATGACAACAGAAAATACCAAAATGACCTGATCAAAAGCACCTGCAGCATCTGTTCTAAATGTGAGAGACTAAAAAGTTGTGCGCCTGACGTCCTGTAGGTAAATGAGGTATGCTGTAAATACTGTACCATTCTTTCTCAGTGTTACTGCCACTATTGTGACCGCTCGAGATAGCTTCTCCCACTTGCTATCATCAACACTCAAAGTCACATATGCCCTGGGGGGCTGTGAATGGCTGATCACCAGCCTCAAAGGTGCCCTATTACGCAAAATCCACTTTTATATGGGTTACTAACGAAAATATAGGTCCTCAGTTGTGTCTTCAACACCCCCTAATATTGAAAAAAAAAACATCTTCTCCATCTTCACTTGCTCCCTTTTTCTGAAAATCTCTCCTTAAGCAGCTGTTAAGAAATCAAGCCAGTATTTACGTCACTACCGGAGACGCACACACCAGAACGAAGTGACGCAACCACGTCTGCCAGTTGCTCCTCCTCCTCCTGCCTCCTGTAGCTTCCTCTGAGGAACTACACAGTCAACATCAAATACGTATAAACCTCCTCGTGTGCAGTAGATATCAGCTTCACAGCAGAAATCAGCCAGTCTTCTGTGTTCTTGTGATAAAAATGACACTTCAGGAGTCAAGACTCAGTTGAGATTTACTTTGACATGGACTTCATCGCGCAGATATAACTTCACACCATCTCTGTTACATTGTCTCAGAAATTCAATCTGGATGTTTAAGTCTTGTAATCGGCACAAGGGAAACACCTGTGAAGTAACGAAAGAGCCGTGATCTTACTTTAATTCTGTGTCTTAGTTCACCTTCTATTTTACTGCTGACATAATCATAATGTGCTCACTCTGTCAGCTCTACAAAGATGAACATTCATGAAGGGAGACTCGTGCCGTTTTGCTCATATGAGAGACACAATCCACATCTCCACTCTGTTAGTGGATCAGCTTTGTGCATGTGATCGACTTTGCCCGTGTTTTTCCACAAACGTCTGTAGGTATTAGTGGCAACTACTCTGAGACTGCAAGGGAAGCTCAGCTTCTCCAAAAGAGTCCAAAAAAATGGTGAATTATGTACCGCTGTGTGTATATTTCATTGACTAAATATCCACGAGGATGCGTTCATCTTTTGTTCAGAATCAGCTTCTTATCACAGGAAACCGGCATGACTTCCCTCTCATTCATCCCCACAGCTCCACAGTGTTTTACACAGACTGATGCTCAGCGTTTTTGGGGCTCTGCAGAGAAGCATAGAGTGGGTGGTTCCACTGCGTGAAAACTGGATTGGATAAATGCTGGGCTTTGTCCCACCCATCAGACACTCAGCGTCTCTTGGGGTCTATGGGGGAGTGGGCGGGCCCGGACGATCGGCTTCTGCATGATGATTGGATGATCTATCTGAGTCAGGTTGACATAATCACTTCCTTGAGGAGGCAGGGAGAGCTCGACCTCATTTTATATTCAAATGCAGGCACTGAATTAGTTCGCTGAGAGGTGTGGTGAAAAAGAGGGATTTTCAGCAGGTCCAAACTCATGATCCCAGTGTTTTTTTTTTTTCGGGAAAAGCAGCCACATTCATGACTTTGGGACATCAGACCCCTGAATCAAATGACTTTTAATTGTTTTCAAAAGTATAATATGGCACCTTTAACCACTCCTGCTCTCCGCTCAGATATGTCAACCAAAACATCAACATAACAGGCAGAGGATGGGGTTGAGGCAGACAGAAACTGACACAGGTGCAGAGGCTCAGAGATGATGATTGAGCAGGATTATTCCTGTAAAATTCAAGATTTTGTTTTTTGACAAATCCTGCAAACTCTACCTTTAAGGTGTGCTGTGATGGCAAGGAGATCATTACAATGGTTATTTCAATCTTTCATTAACTGTAAATTTTGGACTATTTGGTGCAACTGGGTAATTCAGAAAGCTAAAAATATTTTTACATATATGGGCTGCACTTGTCAATAAGCCACCAGTGTCAACGTTGCTACATGAATTATTTACATTAAAAGATCTTTTTGTAACTTTAAAAAAAAGAGATGTTTTCTTTTCCGAACAGAGCATGTAACACGGCTGGTCAAACAGTAGCCTACCAGAAAAGTCAACAATCACTATCTTCAGCTTCCTTTTGCCAGTAAAACCACTTTAGTGGTCTCCTTCAGTGTTGAACAGCCTCAAAATGCCTTCATCACACACGTTCTCCTTCCCTTTTTCATTTCACCGTTGCAGTGCAAACAGTAAGTGGGAGTCATACTCTGCTTTGAGCATGCACAATACACTTCCATTGTGGATTTGTCATACATGAACCAGGATAACAACAACAGTAACATTAGCGGACTACTGTTTTGTGCTTGTGCTGGTGGATCTAGTGACTGCCTCTCAAGAAAACGTGCTACTGCACCATTTCTATCATCAGCGAAGAAACATTCCAATAAATACACCAGATGATCTGCCCACCTCTTCTTAGACCTCTAAACCCTTGTCAGGTATATGGCCCCTATGTAGACTTAAATAAAATGTGAAACAATGATATATACAAGGCCCACATGTATTGGCCGCATGAAGCTTATCAGCCTTTAAAAATCCCTAAATCAGCCATGAAATGGTTTAAGCTGTAGGGTTCAAGGAGTGTGAAAAAAGTAATGGCTTGGAGTCCCGAATTTACGGTATCTGTTGCATTGACACAATGCTGGCATGATAAGTCAGCTCCCTCAGTGGCCAAAAGCAGCTCCACTGGCCTCACCTGCCTTTGCCCTGATGCTCCCCTCCTCTTGCTCCCTCTCTCCCTCTCTCTGATACACACTCACTGCACTTCTTTGATTATTATACTTGAGTTTTTAAACAAAAACAGTTTTTGTAAATGCTATGTCTGAGAAAATATTTGAGATTTGACATTTTTGATTGTTTATGTATATTTTCACAGTCTGTAGGGGCAAGTTGGTTTGTTCAAAACAGCTCTTGGAGTGCAGGATATTTTTGGCTTTTTTTGTATGAGGTCCTTTGTCTTAATGCAGTGCAGTTGTATGCTATTGAAGGGTCATGGGCTCTGATTTAGATACATTACGGAGTGACCAAACCCCCCCTGCTGAAAATGTTTTTGTGGCTACGCGAACAACACAGACCATTTTCCTCTACCTAAACCCTGAGAGTGGTAAAGTAATAGTTTTAACAAAAATAAAAGAAACAGCTATCCTGCTGTTTTAAAAAGTAAGAAAACACCATGAAACCTAGTTTGAATTGATCATTATCAACAACTTAGCATCAAAAAGTCTGAATTAGTTTACTGAGTGTGGCCAATATTGGTATGGCTAGCACAACTCTCAGTTCTGCTTGCTGGCTAACATCCATGTGTCATTTACCCAGTATTTAAACTAAACATCTATCACAAACAAATCTATCTCCACTTTCTAGGTCAAAATACTGACAAACTGCACCAAACAAGGCCCTGTCCTTCATCTGTGCTTGTTTAAATCCAGGTGGTTGACCCCTAGAGTAGACATTAACTGTAGCAAGGATAGATGAAAGAAAGATGGTGGTGCGGATGCACGCAGCGGCTCTGGGCTCTGGGCTTTTTGTATTTGTGTTTATGTTTTTGTTGGTTACATCCATTTCCCAGTGACTGGAAGCTCTAATCCAGTACAATAGGTTTGAACTGTGGGAATTGGGGAGGTCCAGTGGACTTTTTGAAACCCCTAAGCTAGAATTTATTTCGTCCAAGCTACAGCGGACCACCGAGGCTTTCACTATCTCCCCTCTGTGGCCTAGGAGACGGAGGTGACACCGTAAACAAAAGCTGGGCAAGCAAAGCGGGCTGAAGGCTAGGCTACATGCTAACCCACAGAGTCCTCCTCGCCGACACCAGGTCACTCGCCAACAAAATGGACGAAGTTCGGCTGAGGATTGTCTCAAAAAGGACTGACAGCTGTGTGATGATCTTCACCAAGACCTGGCTGGATGATAACACTCCCGACGCGGCGGTGGAGCTAGCGGGGCGGTCGATGTTCCGGGCCGACAGGACTGGAGCTTCAGGCAAGACCAAAGGCGGAGGTTTGGCCCTGTACATCCACAACTCGTACTGTACAGCCACGAGCATAATCGGAACATTCTACTCCCCCGACCTGGAGTATCTGACAGTGAAGTGCAGATGCCTGATCAGTGCCATCAGTGCCTGATGAACAGTCAGAAGAACGCAAATCCAGAGTTGGCTGTGATCGTGGCTGGGGACTTTAACTAGGTTTAACTGAAGGCTGTCCTTCCCAAATTACACAAATTCATCAAGTAACCAGCCAGAGTACACAACATACCGGACCAGGTTTACTGTAACACTGAAGGAGCATATAAGGCCACAGCAGCTCCTCACTTAGGCATGTCAGACCACATCTCTGTGAAGCTGATCCCTGCCTACAGACCCCTACCACTAGAACTGTCCAGGTTTGGACTGAGGAGGCTTCCTCAGCCCTGCTTTTAAATTTCTACAGGGCCACTATTGAGAGCATCCTGTCTCTTAGCATGGCATTATAGTACGGCGGCTGCACCGCCCAGAACAGAAAGGACTTAACCCAGGTGGTGAGGACTGCACAGGGGATCATGGACTGTTGCAGACTCGGTCTACAGCGCTCGGGTCCAGAAGAAGGCCAGATGCATAGCGACAGACCCCACCCACCCAGGCAATGCACTGCTTGTGCATTGCCTGGTGAAAGCAACCCCCCCAATCATCACACACACACACACACACACGCACATACACACACACACGCACACACACATCCAACCTCCAGCACAGACTATATAACGCCTCCCCAGAATGACACCTCCATTGCTCGGCACTAAGTGCACTTTCTGCAACTTCTCCTCTGTGTTTTATTTTTTATTATTATTATTTTTTTAATCTTTTGTAAATTGCCTATTTATGGTATATTTCTATTCTAGACTTTCTACTTTTTTTATATTGTAGCCAGGAGTCTGGCAAAAAATTTCGTTATGCCTGCATAATGACAATAAAAAGATCTTGGAGGTCTTAAAGCAACAGGCCCAGCTATAGGTCATTGACTGCATTACAGCTGAGGCAAAACAAATGACCAGTGTTTACAGTGAGACAAATCTGAGAAATTTAACTTTTTTTTTTTCAGTAGATGGCTATTTATCTCAGGGTTAGGGTTAGGGTTAGGGTACTTTACTGCAAAGTCAGAGAAGTGACAAGTCCTTTTCTGTAAAAAGGTTTAAGCAGTGAAGCTTTGCCTACTTTTTTATTAACCATCAGATCTGCAGTGTTTTTATTTCTGTTGATACACTTCATATAAAGAAAAACACCATATGGTGCCCTACACACTCAAATATACACACAAAAGTGGTGCATACAACAGTGTAGGGGTCTGTTTTGATGTTTTTTTTAAATTTATCTAGGTTTTATGGATTAATATCTCTGTTACTTTTAAGGAGTTGTGCTCTTAGAGCAACTTGTCGCTGTATTAAATTTGGGCCCTAGTCTAAAAATATGCTTGTGGTTTAAATACCCTATATTCTCGTAAGTACCCAAAGACTCCCTCTCCCTTGAGCCTGTCTTGGGTTCTGACAGTCAGACTCAGAGGTTCAGAGGGCTGCAGGTTGGCCCACTTTTGACGGTGATTTGTCAGACTGCTGTCTGGGAAAGGGGAGTCTAAATCCTTTCATCTGGGACCTGAAGAATTGTATGGTAGTATGGAAATAATTCAGACTGAAAAAGTTAATGGTTCAACAAAGTAAGAAGAAAAAAATATTCTTTCAAAGAGAGTGAGAGATTATTATGAAGTAGTAAAGGTTCTTTTCCACTAGAGGGACTTCCTCTGGTAACTTTTTAAGGAACTGTGAGCTTTTTGACAGCAGGAACTCAGGTCTCAATTTAGGCCTGGCTAAACTGATTTATGCATTAAAACACCACTGCTCTGAGGCGTAATGCAAGATCCAGGAAATATATGGGGCAGGGCCTGCAAGCTGAATATAACGTCCAACGGACGGCCCCTTGGTCATCTCCACTGAACCACGGAATATTGCACTCCCTGCTCCCCTTCTCGTTTGGTTTGTATAATGATGTTGGTGGTTGGTGTTGGTGCTCACTGCCTGAAGATTGGGTGGGATAAATCAATCCATAGAAGGATTACAATCCCCTTAACTGTTTAGCCAACAGCTCACCGTGGACTCCAGGAGCCTGCACAATAGTGTGCACAATTGATAACAGGTACAAAAGTGGTGTAGACCACCATATTTAAATGACGATTTATCATGTGGTATGTTCTGTCTCCATGGGGGGTTTGGGAGAACAGAGTGGCTGTTAACATAAAATGAAGTTTGAAGCCTTGGAGTTGGAGATCTAGAGACAGTCAATATCATATGTATGGTGGACAAATATTCTAATGCACACTAGGTAAGCTGCACATCAGAAATCAGACAGTCTTTTGTGTTCTTGTGATAAAAACAATAGCTCAGGTCCCAGTTGAGATTTACTACAATCTTGGACTTAATCATGAGGACATACAGTGTATCACAAAAGTGAGTACACCCCTCACATTTCTCATTATCAACAATCAATATTTCTTCAGATATTTAAGTATATCTTTTCATGGGACAACTCTGACAAAATGACACTTTGACACAATGAAAAGTGGTCTGTGTGCAGCTTATATAACAGTGTACATTTATTTTTCCCTCAAATAACTCAAAATATAGCCATTAATAGCTAAACCCCTGGCAACAAAAGTGAGTACACCCCTTACTGAAAGTTTCTGAAGGGTCAGTATTTTGTGTGGCCACCATAATTTTCCAAAACTGCCTTTACTCTCCTGGACATGGAGTTTACCAGAGCTTCACAGGTTGCCACTGGAATGTTCTTCCACTCAGGAACAACAAAACACAAAGAAATCAACGTGATTTCAACTATTTACCTTAAATTTTTGCTAAAGATGCGCTCTGAGACACCACGTCTGTGTCAACCTGTTGGGCCCAGAGACGTAAATGAATAAAGTAAAAATCCCACGTCACATGGCACTGATGTATTGTTTTGTCTAATGTTTTTGACCGAAGTAGCCCACCTTGTGTCTTAAAGTTTTAATAGAAATGCTTGAAGTTGTATGGAACCTGGAGCTTGCCGTATTTATGCTGGAATCAGCCACGAGCCTGACGTAATTTTTCTTTTATCATTCTGTTTGGAAAACATTAACCTGTTAGTATTTTGACAATTAGAGTTTTCATTGTTCTCATACGGTAAATGTGATATGTTTCTGTGACGAAAGATGAAATTACGTTTTAAAACCAAAGCAAAATCAATGTGTGCTGACCACGAGCACATCAATGTGATTTCCCATGTTTTTTAGCATCAGTCTAGCTCTGTTTTCTATATTGTTTTGGTACATAATGAGATGTGTAACATGTTGAATTTATTGAATATGAATCTCTTGTGAGAAAGTAAGGTACATTTCTTTGTTTGTTTAGTTTTACAGATTCTGAAGTTAAACTCGAAAATAGAAAATCCTGAATCAGAGTTTATTTGGGAAACTGTTACCTTTATGCTAAGCTAAGCTAGCTGTAGCAGAATGGTTAACATTGGGTTTGTGTGCTAAGGTGTACAGAATCAATAAGGGAATTGTTAAGAGTAAAGGCTAATGATGTCGATGGATTGTACCATTCCTAAATAATTCTCAGGAACCAGTTCTTGATACCCATTCCTAGCCATGAACTGCAGTTACAACATAAATCCATAGATTTTGTATCAGGGTAAAGGTTGCACATGTCTGGCTGCTCTAAGGAAGCTAATTTATTGTTTTAAGCTTATGCAGGTGCAGTTTGTATCATCTCTCTGCCCAGGTGTGTTATCAGTATGAACGTGACCCAGAAAATCTCTTCAATGATTTGCATCACACGCACACACACACACATACACACACACACACACACACACACATCGAGAACATGATGTTGGGGTAAAAATGAGGAGAGAGCAGGATGTTCCTGGAGAAGTTCCAACATTCAGATCGTTCCCTCTGCTTTTCAGCATTTTTGTTGTGAGGACAAAAACTTCTGTTAAAGATTTAAAAGTTTAAATTTATGAAGTGATGCTTCAAGGTGTAAAAAAATGATAACGGCAGCAGAGAGGACACACAGTTTACTGCAGAAGTCTAAGATGATTTGGACGGAGGGAAAACTGCAGTTTGAAATGACCTTTAACTCAGATGAGGTTTGTTTTATCAAACCAGAATATCACTTTTTAGTCTTACTGGCTTGATGGGCCAGAAGCTGAGTGTTACATCACACATTTTAAACTATGACTCATTACTCTTCCTGCTGTTAGAGGAATGAAAATTGAAAATTCTACAAATTTTACTAAATACTTTATTTTAAAAAATCCAATGTAGGGAATTTTTGAATTTAAAGCAGCAGTTCTTGTTTTCATTGTGCAATGTTTTTACACATTCCAATAACCTTAAGTAAAGCCTCTAACAGATGTTAGATTGACCTCCATTTACCCCCTCTGCAGACGTCACTTGTCTGTTCTGATCAGGGTCAAAGCGTCAGAGTTTCATTCAAAAGTTTTTCCCCAAAAATCTGGATTATCCTGATCTCAACTTATGGTTGATTCATACACAACGAATGAAACATTATAAAACCTTTTAATTTGAAATGCATAGAGCAATGTGGTCTGTATGATCATCAGTTCACACTTCTGCTACTTGTTTTTTTTTTCTCTCAAGATTGAACAGATCACTGCAGAATAACTGCTGCATGTGGACAGGAATGAAAATTAACACAAATATTTTAGCATGTGTTTTAGCATTTAGCTTGTGTTTTAGCATTTGGATCCTATTTCAGCCTTTATCTTTTGTTTTAGCCATTAGCCTTTGTTTAGCCTATAGCTCATGCTCTATCACTGTCTAGTTTTGCTACATTTTATTCCTCTGTCCCTCTTCTGTCAGACAGTCCAGAGCCCGGTTCTGCTTTTTCTTCTTGACATATTACAGATGGCATTGTCATAGGGATGTGGACTTGCCATGAATCAGTTTGGTCCTGCTCGACTTAAACAGAAAGCTGATAAATAGCATTAAGAGATAGTCTATTTTGGTGCTGATAATCTCATTTTAAATTGTAGATAATAATCAGGCATATATCTAGATATGACAGTCCCTTTAAAAATCTACTTTTGGGTCTTATTACATCAGATTTTTATTTCATTTTAATTTTTTAATGTATCAACAAAAAAACTGAAACTTCTCTCACGTTATCTCTTCTGTTATTTTTAAGACTATTAGGCACTCTGCCTTCCAGAATTGTCTGAAGTTGCTTGTTCATACATGTTCATCACATTGTGAAGTCTTTTCTGTTGGATGAAGGAATAAGAGGTGAGTCTTTGCTGTATGGCATCATGTCACCTCAAACTCTTCAGGAAATTCAGGGGCTATAGAAAGATAATGTAAAAATTTGCCTGTTTGTATTCACACATGCAGCTTGCTAAAAAAGCTTGTGAAAGTTTTCAGGAAATTTGTGCACGGCAAGTACAACTTCAGCAACCCATTCAGAAAGATCTAGTTCTATGCATACAAAAATAAAATGCATATAATTTAAAACAGCCTTTTGTCCACCTTCCCGCAACACAAAGTAATCTTGTACAATGAAAAAGTAGTCAGAACTCTTCTGTTCGAAAGCTGTTTGCATTGCTGCGCTGCAAACATGAAGCTATTTTAGAAACCTTAAAGGCTGAAGGTGGAAAAAAAAGGTTCAAGGGAGTTCTTTTTTGACAAAAAGAGTCAAATCTGAGTTTCCACAGATTTGTCTTTGACTTGTCATGTGTCTGTTTCCTATCTACTCTGTCACCATGAACACACCCTGCTGTCTTTCGTGTGTGTGTGTTTATGTTGTTGAGGTGAGGAACTGCAAGCAGAATACAGATGAACACACAGACAGTAATGTGGATTACAGTGCAGTTACATCATATTGTTTGAAAGCATCACGCAATTTTAGTCCCCCAGCATTTTTTGTACACTTTCTTTTAGTGACAACTGCTGTCATTTAAATTTGAGACTCTATGCTCTGAAACTCACGCCAGGGTTTTTGTGTCAACTGCAACTGCAGCTGCACAAATTTGGCTTAACCCTGAAGAAAAGGTTCTGCCACAGGGTGAAGAAACCAAATAAAACATATGAATCTTCATCTTAGTAGCAGTGCAGTCATGTAAGGTCACAGCTACAAAAATGTACAATCCAAGACCTGAGTAAATATCTTCTGTTCTATCACTTCATGCAGCAGCATTATTAGTACACAAATTGGCTTAACAACAGCTATGTAAACAAGATGTCTCATTTGTATTCATCACCAGCTAGCACTTAGCTTAGCATAAACTAGGTCTCTAAATCCATTGACCACCACCAATCTCATTTAGTTAGCTCAATTTGCAGAGGATATGTTGACACAATGTCTCAACACAAGTTTTCACCAGCAAGTTTGTGAGCCTGATAGAAGCTATGTTGACTCCACGCAGATTAAATGTGGAGGGAATTGAAGTGCTTATACCCTGACCATTTGTGCTGTCGAGAAATTTGACTATACCTTGTCTTTGATTTGACTCCTGAGTTTCCCTTCAGGAATTAATTAAGTCCCTTCTCCAATTTTTGTAGCACTGTACTGATTTTTGGGCCAGTTTTAAAGCCAGTCTTGTTTGAACGGCCATGGTACTGCAACTCAAATACCGCTAACACACTGTAATTACTAAACTTCACTTAAAAAAAAAACTTGCAAACCGTTTGCCTTGAAAAAACTTGGTAGGCATGACTGTGTGACCTTTGTGAATAAAAAAAGATTGTGTTGCTCTTACTTTGGATTTTTTATTGTAGACTACTTTTTGTTGAGTTTAGGCAACTAAATCAATTTAATCCAAAGTAACTGATAAATTCAGTTACATGTACTTATGACTCAGAACAGAAAACTTCATACCCTGACATAAAATAAACTGAGTGTTTTCTAATGAACTTGTTTATGAAATTTACCAGAACACTTTTTAGGTTGAAAAAAAAAAACAATTTGACAGTAGTGCACCTCTTGCAAATACACAGCCATGTGATTACAGCAAACTGTTTTTGGGAATGGACTGACTTGTTAAATTGTGAATTCTGCTTTTGTTTGCAGAGGTTGCTGCTTCCTTAAAATCAGAACAAAATGTTTCACATAATTGTTGCACACTTGGACACAACAATGCAATAATGGTCCAGGCATGCAGGGGTGGGTTCCAACTCAACTTTATTCCAGCTCGGCGTCAGGTTAAACGGGCTGTTGTTGCCTGCTCCGCACCAGCAACTCGATCCGTTCTGCGCATGTGCACCTGTGTACCCTAAGGACCCCTAAGCTGGCCCAAAAATGCCTGTGTGAGCCTTACTCAGTTTAACCACCAATAACACACCAAAAATACTACATATGCTCCTGTACTTGAATATTTCACATTTAACTACTGAACAAGATTGCATGCAAAACAACCAAAATCAAAGGGGGGTCCATTTCCATTTACACACTAAACATTATGGGTCCCACATAGTCCTGCCCAAAACATATCAAGATTCAAAACAAGTCAACACATACAGTAGTTTGATCCGAGGACTCTTAGTCCACATTGAAATTCTCCACTTTGAGACAGCACAAGAAGTCTACCTCTGCCTCAGGTTGAGCGTGGTCTGAAAATCTTCTTCTAACAAGCTGATTATATTTTCTTCAACTCATTCTACTGCTCATGAAGCTGCTGGCTCTGGGCACATAAGAACCATAGAGAGGAGAGCTGTTATGTAGAAGTGCCTTCAGAAGTTGTGAATATAAGATTAATATTCTTTAAGATGTAATAAACTGCAACAGAACTTCATACCGGATATCCTGCCAATAACATAAATCTGTGAGTAATGTTCTAGTTTTAGAAATCCTGCACATTTTATACTGCTAATCCATTTTATGCATTTAAACATGCATCACAGAATCTATCTGCATCTGCATGTTTACATGTGTCTCTCTGAGCATCTCTGTGTGTTAAGTACTTGTTGAATATGGGTTAGACTGGGTAACAGCCTCGTAAGCCTGAGCCATGCTAATGTGCGGTTAGTCGGGTGCTCATGGATTCTGTGTGTTTACAGGACAGCCTGTACTCACACCCCTACACAGATATGATCCAGGGCTCACAGTTCATTTCACCTTCTCTGAAGCAGCTTTTCCTGGTACTCAAGGGCATGGATACAAAAAGAAATAAAGAGGCATTCAGTCCATCTCTGACACTACTTTTATGAAATTTTTTTTGAAGCCCATCAAATTCAGCTTTTATTTCAACACAACTTATCGTTTTTTGATTTACCGTGGCTGCAAGCTTTTCCAACAAATAAAAATACGTATCGTGTGCCAGAAAGCAAGTTGAGCCAGAGGACAGAAAGAGAAGCCTTAACAAAAACACAAAAGATAAAAAAGTAAAAAAAGCAAAGAGACAGGCAAAAACATGGCTTGGATAGTTTTGAATAGGTGTTGATGGGTTGATTGAATTGAATATGCAATTCTTACAAGAGCTTCACAATACATCATCAATATGCACACGCAACATATTCATCTTTATTTACTCAATTATTGCACATATAGAAAATGAAAACACAAAATAAACAACAAATAATAATTGGATGAAAAAGAAAAGGGAAAAAAGGAAACAACAAAAACTAAGTGAAGCATCAAACAGTTGCTTCAGAGGTGTGCAGGAGAGGACAAAGAAACCCTCAAGGGCTTATCAAAGCCTTGAACAAAATAAAATATATCAACACACATACATACATAGATACATACATACATATAAACATATACAGTTGTGCTCATAAGTTCACATACCCCGGCAGAATTTCTGATTTTTGGCCTTTTCCCAGAGAATATGAATGTTAACACAAAGCCTTTCTGTCACTCATGGTAACCCTGTTAAAAAATTACCAGGATTTCACAGTTTTTAACAGTATTATTTTGCAGTTAAGTGTTTTAATCAAAAGCCCCTGTGATATCACAAATAATACCTTTAAAAACTACTGTGACACTAGGCTTCATAGCATTTAACTAATGTTCCACAGTAAAATACTGAAATCAAAATCCTCTGTTATATCACAGCGTGCAACAGTAAATTTTGAAACTGTTGAGTGGACTTCTGGGAACTTTATTAACGGAAGGTGCCATCAAACCTAGTGAGCACTTTTTTTACGATATAAAAATGTTACAATGATAAGGGTATACCCTGAAAAAAAAGGCATACATTTTAGAGGAAAATACTGATATACCTTGTGACCTTGAGTGAGGAGGGGACACATTGGAAATGAGAGCCTGCTACACTTGGATGAATCAACCTGGAGACACAAGACCAGTGGCGTTGTTAGGCCGATTTTAGGAGGGCTTCAGCCCCTAAATAATTTTGGTGTTGTTTTATTAAAAATAATAATAATATACATTTTTTTTTTTTTTTACAAAAACATGCCCAAATATTCAATATAAAGTGGCTAGGATATGAGTTTAAATAAATAATTATATAACCTGTCATTATTCACATATGATCATAAATCTGTCAGTTTCCCCTCACTTCATAGCGTAAGGTAGAGAGCCCCTTCAGTTTGTCGTTATCCATTCCACTTGTTCATATGGAGAATGCCCACATCACTGACAATCCAGTCCACGTTTTCTCTGTGACCTTGCTTGTTGTCGGTACCTGCAGCAAGTGTGTACCAAGCGGCAACCTCCGGTCTGAAAAAATGAGACAACAGGGAAGTGCTAAAAAGCACCGGAAGTCCTGTACAAGCAGACGGGAAAAAGGCCATTTTCAGAGCTGAAATCAGCGTATTTAAAGCCTGGTACAAACTCTGTCTCCCGTCTGGATCGCTAATTTTGCTAACGGCACACACCGTGAGGGGGGTGAATTTTTTTCTAACTCGGCCGTTTGGAAGATATTAGGACTAAGAGCTTACCCAATCAGAGCCACAGCTCAGATCACGTGACTGACGGGCGCCCTATAGCTGTGAGTTTGGGCACTCGTCACTCGTCCCATTTCCAATATGGCCACGCCCGTCGTTTAGCCTCAAAACAGAGCTGCAGTAACAGACGGGTGCCGTCACGGAGATTACGTCCATGTTTTATACAGTCTATGGTGTGTACCTTTGAAGCACACAGAGCCGCAAAACATCATGAAGAGAGGAACGGAAATAGATGGAGGAAAAATGGATATTAGGAACTTTTTCATGAAAGTTAGTATTCATCACTGCTGGTAGTAAAAGAAAGTTAGCTCTAGCCCCCAGATAACAGCAGAAAGTCCCATGTAGTTAATAAACCAAATGCTCCGTGTTTGACAAATAAAAACTTGGCTTGCACACTCCAGACAATCTCTGCGCACGTCTTACCTTTGTTTCGTTTTGTGGTCAAAAGTTCAATTCCAGTTCTAAAAGAACGCTGCTATTTAGCTAGCTAGTTAGTCTGTAATGCATCGTAAAGGTCCTGGTTGTTTGTAGAGTTAAGTGTGCTCTCTTTTTACCATATACTATCTTTGGGGCGACTTCCTTCTGGAGCATTAACTGTGTATCTTGTATTACGCATGGATGAGAACAGGATCTATCTATCTAACATCTATCTATCTGTCTATCTATCTATCTGTCTATCCATCTATCTATAGATAACTATAGTTATAAGCCAAATTATCCTGACCCAGATATTACTTTAATTCAAGTAATTAAGAAATATTTTTAAGGACTTGAAATTACAACCATTTTAGTCACATATATATTTATTTTATTTATTTATTTATTAAATAGGGACAGTGCATAGTGATGGACATCTGCAATATTTACAGTGTAAATTAAACAGATTATAGCAAAAATGCTAGTTTAAATCTGTAGTCCCTAGGCAGGTGATTAAATACAAAACACTACAATGACAATATACAACAAAACAACAACCATACTGTTACTGTGCAAACTTGTTTGTTGTTGTACTGTATTAAAAACAGACTGAAATAATAACAACAATGAATAATTTCTCAGTCTTTATTAGCTGTTTGTGAAGTTTTGTGCTTGTGTGCTACGTTCGCTCACATTCTGTGCATCTCCTGGGGGCTAAGCCCCCCCTGTCCTTAAAACCTAGTGACGCCCCTGGTCGAGTCGACAGAAGAAAGCCACTTCTACACAGAGTAACCTGCTTAAAAAAGGCCAAACAGCACAGAAACAAGCCTCAGAGCATCTGGGACAAAGTGCTTTTGGAGTGGTGAGACTAAAATTGAACTTTTTGGCCACCATAAAGGAGTCAACAAGGCCTGTGATGAAAGGTCCACCATTCCTACTGTGAAACGTGGAGGTGGATCACTGATGTTTTGGGGATGTGTCAGCGAAAAAGGCCAAGGAAAATTGGTCGAAACTGATGGTGAGATAAAAGCAGCATGTCAGCAGAAAATACTGGAGGAAAATTCACTCTCATCAGCCCAGAAGCTGTTCACAGGACATACAATGATCCAAAACACAAGGCCAAATCAACCTGCCATTGGCTACAGCAGAATAAAATGAAGGTTCTGGAGTGGCCATCTCAGTCTCCTGGCTTCACTGATCTCCTGTTTTACTGTTTATTTCATTTCCTTTTTCCCATGCTGTATGATTTCATGAGCTGCCATAAAACTTGATACATTTGTAGTTGCTTTTAGCTTGCTTCCTGCAGAAATTGTCCTTTTTTCTCTCATTTCAAGGCAGACCATCTTCACTCAGTGCATTGTGCTTGTTCTGGGAATGTTTCAAAACATCTATTCATTGATTCACAACTCTGAAAAAAGAGTATTCATGTCTACAAAAAAGGCAAAACGCAGGAGGAGGGAAAAACTCTGTGAGCCTCTGTGTGTCTGCTCAGCCTGTGTCTGAACCACTGTTTCTCTGGCCCTGGGCGCAGACTGGAGAGGGACTGCAAGTTCACAAATTTAATAAATATATCCCTGTAATATTACTTGGTTGTTGAGGGAAGCTTAAATAATGAACCTTTGTGCAGGAGCATGTTATTAAAAAGTCTGAACTGATGTGAGAGAACTCATTGTCAGGAAATATTACAGATCAATATCAACAATTAACAGAACACGATCAAGACTCTTTGCAAACACAAATAGTGTTCACAGAGGAAGAGAGAGACCGAGGTCATTAGGTTGAGTCTGTTATCATTTCAGGGAAAATTCAGCTCAACAGAGTGAAGCAGGAAAGTTTAAAAAATATCACATTATATGTCAGGAAACAAAAATATTGTAATTTCATTTTTACCTAAAATTATGTAGCACCATTCTGTGCAGAGTAGTAGATGCAGGTTGTATCTCAATAAATAAGAACATGGTGGTTAACTAACAAGACAGACAGGTAGAAAATGCACAAGTCAGACCATATCTTTTAAAAAGGTTTGGATGACTGCCCAGAGCCCCTCAAGAGACCCTCAGGCTGCAGTTTTACAGCCGCTCAATTAGTACAAGTGATTTATCTGTTTTAGGTCCTGAGAACTTTTTCTTAATGAGCCTTTTCACAACGCCAGTCAGGCATGAAAAGAGAACATTTTGATTATTTTATCATATTTGAGTGTTTGTCTGGGGATAATAGTTGATGTCACATCAGTTGATTTGCATGTCAGCATTCAATGAGGAGCAGTAAAAATTTGATGACAGTTGTAGAGGCGCACAGTCAGTAAAATTTGACAAATCTCTCTCTGATGAAGTTGAAAGGAGTTTCTGAGTTTGAAACTATGAATAATAAATTACTGCTTATTCATTCATGAATATTTAATTTAAAGGAGGAATGCAGAAGAGGTTTTAAGGGCATCCTTGCTCTATGCAGCACTAAATCAAAGGATTATTCCGGGCTTTCTAACTTGGGCCATATTTTGGACATTAAATGGGGTTTAAATGACATATTAGAGTTTTCAAAGTGTTCCAGTTGTTTGATCTTGTTAGTTCTGGTCCAACAAAACATTTATCCAACACTGAAAATATGAAAAAGTAAAAGATTAATGCAGCATGGTGCAAAAACTTCCTTTTTTGGGGGAAAAAATGCTGTTTTTTTTCCAGTGGGGACATATAGCTTTGGGGTAACAGCTGGGGAAAGAAGAAAAGATCCAGACAAATTTTCAGGCAAACCACCCATTGGTGTTTGGAGTGGTGTTTGGAGTGAGTAGCGTCCATTTCGAAATAAATTACTTTAACGAGCTAATGCTACAAAAGAGCTACAACAAGCTTACTGTAAGTACAACAACTAATTACTCAGAAAAATGCATCTCCCTAAGTCTTTCACAGATAAACTGTCTTTGGAAGAACTGACAAAGCTCAAAGTTGAAGATTGCGAAACAAAAAAAAAAAAGCCAAACATTTCAAACAGCGACCTGTAATCTTCAGGGAGCTGGTTTAGTGACAGGCACAGTTGAATACACATAAAAACAGTTTTATTCAAAAGGTCAATGTTTTGCAATGCTATAAGGGAGTGTCTGCTGCTATGGTAACAAGCTTTGTCAGTTTTCATGAAAGCAGTGGATCGAGACTTCCAAGGACTGAACTCAGTCATCCAGTCAAAAGAGAGATATAAAGTGAAACCAGTGTCCTAAGAATCAACACACACACACACACACACACACACACAAAGGCACTTCATCAGAATACTGGTGAAAATACACTAAATGTGTCCCCAGTCCAGCTCTCCCCCATCACAGCACTGGATCAGATAAGGTTCTATCCAAGCCAACGTGTCAACTCACAGTGGGTCGGCTCCTCTGTGGTTTGACTGCATCCCTGCTCCAGCACGTCTCAGCAGATACTCAAGCCTTCTAATTTTGTCACACGCCAGAGCTGTGATCTGTCAATTTACATAAAGCAGACCAAGTGGGACAGGAAGTTGTATAAGGAAACCACCATAAAAACTTCATTAGTTTCATTTCATACTAAGCTTGTTAGTTCCCACATGTACTGTATAAACTTGAAGCAAATTTATACAAAATATATATTTTTTTAGCATTATTTTTACTTCCTCAGTGAGAAAAAAATCTTTCTGTCTAGGGCTTGAACAAGCACATTGAAATCTGGATGAATTCCTGAGGTGATTATCAGTGATAGAGGATCTTGATTTGTTTTTGTTGAACTTCATCTCTTGTCACTGTTTACACAGGGCTCATGTGCACAAGAACGTCCACATGGAAGTAATGTAAACATCACACTTTTTGAAAATAAAAGCAACACAGTTGTTCTGAATTTTTTTTTTTCCTCATTTATATTCTTACCTATGACTGATCTACCGCGGGCCTGACAGGGACGCCCAAAGGGCCAGATGTGGCCCCGGCCTTTATTTGCCCTGATACTCTAAACCATTAGTGTCAAACCTGTGAGACAATGCTAAATGACTCCTCGGGCTGGCCCACCAGTGTTACACGGCCCATGCACCACTAATAGTACAGATCCCAGAATGCTCTGCTCACCCATGAACAACTTTTCCTCTTTTGGCAGTAGTAGGCACTAAATTGCACCAAATTTTCTGCCGAAAATGGCTCTAAAGTTTATTTCCATTTTTCGGCCCAAAGACTTTGTCACAGAAACAACGTAGCTGAAACAGAATGTTGTGATGATGCAAGTGAAACCCATAGCCAGCACGCGGGCAGAGATGAAAGGATGGGCATCTTGTTGATGGGCCCTGAGAGGACTAAAAAGTTATTTTATATGTTTCTCGTGGTGGTTGTCTCGACTTTCCGCAATACATAGCTCATCTGTGTTTATGCATGTGTGTCTATGTGTGCATGTGCATTTGAGTGTCTGTGTGCATCAGAGCAGAGCAGAGGAGGAATGTAAATCATTAAGCACTGCTCACTCTATATTCAGTGCTGAAGTGAAAACAATTTTGGTCTATATGACAAGGTTCATTGTTAAATCTGGAGGAAGACTTTTTCAATAACTGTCAATTTTGGCCCACAACCTCTCCCAAGTTTCAAATTTTGGCCCACAGTGGATTTGAGTTTGACACCCCTGCTCTGAACCATTGTCTTGTAAACAAACCGCAACAGTCATATCACTACAGTACACCTTTTTTTTTTTTTTCCTTTTTTTTTTTTTTTGCATTTTTAGGTGAAACATTCTATAAATAGGGCCAAGCAGGGCTTAAACAGGTTTGAGGTTTTTAAGCCCAACATGACTGTAGATAGACTTATCAGTAGAGTTGGAAGTGAGGGAGCTTGTCAGTCTGGTAACTGGCCGTCTGGAAGTCCTGCTTTTTGCTGGACTTTACCTCCCAGCTAGAGTGAGCTGACACACTCAGAGAGAGCACGCGGTCAACACTCAACAGAGCAGAGTTTATGTGGTGTATTCCTGGTGTTTAAGTACAGTAAGACTGTTCCTGAGCATAAAGATATACTCACATTTTGCATAAGAGGATGCTGCTCAACTCGTCTCCCTCTTTTTCAAAGCAGCTCTATCTCTGCAGGGATCACTTCTGTGATGTTGTCAGGCACTTAGCATAACAGTCTGAGCCTGTCTGACAAAAACAGGAAGTTTTAATGGGTGTGTGTGTGGAAACAAGGATAACTTTGCAGACACTACAGACTTTTCAAACTGAATCAGGCTGAAGGACTGTTCTGGACCAAAAGTAAAACACTCAAAGAATCCAAGTTTTAAGCTGGTGGTCATTATTCTATTATTTTATTAATCTATAAAGAGACCATGTATAACATTTAACACAGTTTTATTTCATAATTGTATTCATTGCATGGAAGAAACTAGTGATCAGAATTCTAATGAAAATGCATGAACGGAAATGAGTTTCATAATCAGATAATGGCTGTATTATGTGACTCAAAAATAAAGTGACTGTTAATTTATCTAATTTGCATTTTAGCCTCAAACTTCAAAAAACACATTATTTGACTAAATAAAATTGAAGAGGAAAATGACACTTGCTTTTTCATTTTCCAAAAATGCCTGGCTTAATTTGTAACATAATTAAAATGAAACAGCTCATTTTAAAATGGAAATGGAAAAACAGGACTGCATTTTCATTTTTAGACCAATGGTTAATTATTTGACCCATATTCAAAAATTGAAATTCAGTCATCCGGT
Organism: Thalassoma bifasciatum; assembly: GCA_008086565.1. NCBI lineage: Eukaryota > Metazoa > Chordata > Actinopteri > Labriformes > Labridae > Thalassoma > Thalassoma bifasciatum. Next base: position 38,186 of record RPOG01004831.1, read on the forward strand.
CTGTATTATACTTTCTCTCTCTCTCTGTGTGACTACTGTATGATATAATTCAAATAAAGACAAAAAGGTATTTTGCTTTTAGTTTTACATTTTGCCACATTATTTCAGCCCTGCTTCAGAGGAAGCCTTGAAATCTTAACTAAATTGAACTCCACTCATTTGTTACAGCATTATTTTAGATCTTTATAACATCCTAAGGGAGCACAATCCAGGAGATCTATGATTTTTAGGTGGTTTTAGGAAAAATAACTTTATTGAAGTAGTCTGACATCATTTACAAAAATCTTGGAGAAAGAGTTTGGTGCAAAGTGGTTTGCAGAGCAACAAAGGACATGGAGACTGATAAAATGGACCAATATGTCCTCAACTTTAAGATGAGGTCTGAGCCTTTAGCTGTGTGTGCGTGCTTCATCTCTAACAGACAGAGACAGAGAGTGTCTGAGGGTGCTGGCATGCAAACACAGAATGGATGTCTGATAAGAGACTTCTATTAGTTCTTCCAGTGAAGCAGGAGCTGATAATGAAATCGTTTCAGGGGATAAATGGCTGTGAGAAAGAACAGGAAAGGTTAATGTGAGCGACTACAGCTTTGTCTGACTGTGTCTCTGCTGTGACACATCAATTCTCAAAGTGCTAAAACTCATATTTTTACAGCCAACCAATCTGCTTAATGGCTGCTGTTTTCTGAGGGAGGTCGATCACTCTACATCCATTTGACACGACTAAGAGAGATCAGTGCGGAACGTTCATTTAAAGAGTGCATTATCCCCCATAAAAAGTTCAGAACCTGGACTCACACCCTGTCCAGACCATAGACTGTATATAGAATGGACAGCGTGCTTCCGCCTGTCACTGTTCTACGATTTTGAAGCCAAAAAAACCCGTTTCTCTAGCCGCCATTGTGCAGCCAGAGTCTGCGCAGTAGAGAATTTCCGGTGGAGCCAAGTAAAAAAGAGAAATAAAAATATTTATTTCTTCTTCTTTAGAAGGTTTAGTCTCCTTTTGGCTCTTTCCCGAAGTTTCTTATATCCCCGATAAAAACTACTCACGAACGGCAGCTGTCAACTATCGTAAAACGA